>PVJA010035623.1:0-21706 GCA_004027025.1 Myocastor coypus | reverse complement strand
CACCACGCCCAGCATATATCGAATTCTTAAGATGTCACAATCATGCAGAGAACAGACATAGCTCCCAAGTGGAACCTGGCCCCAGGAATATGGTTCCACTCATAATGCTTCACTGGGAAACATGACCAAAAGTAAACTTCAAACTTCAGAAAGAAAATTTGTTGGCCTGGGAACTGGGGACATAGCTCTGTGGCGCAAGTGCCTCCCTGGCAAGTGCCAGGTTGTTGAACCCCAGTCCTACAAAAAGAAAAAAAAAAAAAAAATTGTTGGCCTGGCTCAGTGGGAAACTTGAGCAGAATAGGCTTTAAGAGCTCATAGTCAATGGTATAGAAGAAGGACCCACAGGAGGTTGTATTTTCCTTACAAGTTTAAGGACAGATGTTATAATTTCCTTCATAAATAAACTATAAAATTCTAGCTTTATACTAAGTAAAATTCTTGGTGAGAAACAACTTGTTTCTCTGAGAGCACATCATGGTAGGATGATCCCAGGGCCACCACCAGAATCTGGATGCATTGCATGAGCGAGAATGTCCCAAGAGATGGTCATTGGAGTTGCCCAAGACTGTTGCTATGGGGTAACATGGGGTGGGACTTCACACAGTCAGGACACAATTCAGGACTTCAACACATGGAGGTGGCCTTCTGTCTGATTTTTATAAGAAAATTTATTTGGAAACAGTGCTTGTGAGCCTGCAGAGGCAGTCCCCACTTGGGGTGCAGAAACAAGATTACAGGGCCCTATTTCCTGGGCACTCCCTTTCTGGTGCCAGGCTGTGGGGCCTCCTGCTGCTCCTTGCTCAAGCTCTCTCCTGTCTCCAGAGCAACAGCCTTCTCCTGGCTCCCCTTTTTCCCTCTGCCTTGGGTGAATCCTCTCTTCCATCTCAGCTTATCTTCATTCTCTCTAGAAAATCTGTCCAATTCAGAGTGACCACTGTGCTTTCTACCATCATCTGAGTAGCATTCTGACATTTCAAATCCTTGTATTCTCTCCATGTTCTTCTGCTCTTTGTCATTGTTATCCTGTGACCTGTGAGTCAATACAAATGGTAAGTGACCACATGGAAAGTAAACACAGCCCTCCTTGTACAGCTAAAGTGAATGAGACTAATGAACCTTAGGGATTTTCCCAAGTGTCTAGATCCAACCCCCATTACACAGCCTTGAAAATTTAAGTTCTGAATTTCCTACTAAATTAACTGAGGAGTAATGATGCCTGATGAATTTCTGCATATACCATAGCATTAAAAAACAGTATGTAAATAGATGGCTGCTTAGCTTGTTAGCTTCTAGAAGCTTTGCTTTCATGAACCATGGGCAAAGTCCTTATATATCATCTATGGCTTGGCTAAGTAAGTGTGGCAGGAGTGGTGAGGATAGGAAGGAGCCCCAAGTCCAGCAGGACTTTATACCACCAAGAGAGCAACAAGCACTGCTACATAAAACAATGGCACTAAAACACCACAGCATATATCACACTGATAAAAGATGAAGGAATTCATAGCCATGTAAAAATTAATTTTATAAGCCAATAAACCAAAAGCCCCAAAGAGTGGGAAACATTTTGTGATTTTGAGATATGCTATGATCATGCCATTCCCTGCCAGCCTCAGCAATGCAGCTCTCAGTGCTAGGGACTCGTGTCAAGATGCAGCACATGACAGAAGCCTGATCAACAGCAATACTAAGTGCTAAAGTTGCATGTGTTAAAGAGGGGTCAGGGTAGGGGGCTAATCAGCCCAGCCAGCAGGGACAGCTGTATCAACCCCAACAGGGATGCAGAGCCTCAACAAGGTCATGATGCAAGCAGGCAAAGGGAAACAATGAGGCGAGACTAGCAGAAGTCATGGTTAAGGAGAACCACGAAGCCTGCCTACCCTAAGACTGGGTTCTCAAATTCACAATTATGTAGAAAGAAACTGCAGGAAGGATGTTAGGGCATAAAACTTAAGACACAGAAGAAAATGACAAAGTAGCACAAGTTATGATGAAGAGAAAAGGTAAAGGAAGAGAACCTGAGAGATGGCTTGAAAAGGAGAAGGGACAGGATGGAATGGACAGACAACTTGAGACTAGAAGCTCAATGTTGTAAGATCTTGGAATAACTGTTGGGAAGCAAAATAAGCATGTGCTATCACATTCTGAGGCAACCCTCAGAGCCCAGAACAGTGTGACACATACACACTCATACCCCTAAGTACAGTGGAAGGAGGTGCACTCACTTATCGATGCATGCTCCTGTCGGGCTCTCTGATGGCCTGGTTCTCACGAAGGTGCAGGGGGCACAAATTTCCTGTTTTCCATCTCCACTGCTGACTTTCCTGCTTTTTTCTTTTTGTTTTTCTTCTTCCTTTTCTGATTTCTTAAGAAGCTGGAAAATTACATTAGAAACTGTCACTGAAGAATACAGTATAAAAATTGTTTAACAATTAAAATATGTACCAATATTAAGCTCAAATGTTTGAATAATAAAGGAATTAAATTAAAAGTCCTCATCCATTTCATTTTTTTAAAAAGAATTATTTATTTTATTTATTTTTTTCTTGTTTCAGAACCTTTGCTTGTTTATTCGCTCATTTTTATGGCTGGCTCAGCCCGCCCCGCCCCGAGGGCAGGGCTGGCACAGCATGTGGTGCCCGGGATCAAACCGCGGTCCCTGAAGCAGCCCAAGCTTTCCCAAGCAGGGGCTTTAGACCACTGAGCCATCCCGCCGGGCCCCCCATTTCATTTTAATACACAAAGGAACATTTAAGAAATATTGATGGGGCTGAGGAGATAGCTCAGTAGAATAAGTATTTGCCTGGCAAGTGCAATGGCATGAATTCAATCCCTGGTTGGGGGGGTATTGTTATGAAAACACACGATAATGTAATAAGATGCTCTTATCAGTAAAAACAATGTACAAGTCAGATACAGTGGTACATGCCTGTAAAACCCAGAAATTCAGAAGGATGAGTCAGGAAGATGCAAGCTAGAAGCTAGCTTGGGCAACTTGTCAAGATCCCACCTCAATGAAAGAGCTCCTGATGTAGCTCAGTGGTAAAGCACTTGCTTGGCCTGTATAAAACCTTGGCTTCAATTTTTAGAACTGAAGAAATTACCTCAGGGTGTCACAGGGCATGTGGCTACACACAGAGCTACCTGAAGTACAGTCCAAAACACTGCTGACAGGAATCACCTATGGGGTGCAGCTACACTAATTTTCTTTCCATTCATCTATAGCGGTAATAGCAGACCTTTCGGTTTTCAGTGGTGACAAATAACACACTGTGGCATGTGCACCATAGGTTTACCACCAAGCTATGAATTCCACTTTTGCCAAAATAAACGTGTTATCAGTTTATTTATCACTCCTTCACATTGATAATCCTTACAATAGCTTATAGTTTCTAAACATTTTTCTGTTCCTCGAGACAGAATTAGCAAGATGCTCTGATGTCTGCATCTGGGCTTCTATGTATTTCTGAGTGGCTAAGTCTGTCAGAAAAGTGGAATGTGCATTGTTTGAGAATTCTGGTCACCCTCACTGAAGGGAACATATACAGCCAGATTACACAGACACTCTATGGAGCTCACTCCCAATGAAAGATGCTGTTTCATTATGTGTGGACACTGTACCAGCTGTGTATAGCCTGCTAACCTCCTGCCTGGAGCTATGACCTGAACACATCCCTCTCAGTAACTGCACACCTGTAATGAAAGCAGGCTCTAATGTGCTGCAGGTTCCACTGGACCCATGGATGATTCCATGGGCCTGCTTTCAATCACAACATCTAGACAGTAGGTGTCCAGAGTCTGGGTTAGATCCCAGTTCTGAAGCCCCTAGGCCTGAGACTGCCTTGTTCCAGTACTGTAGAGCCCCTGGTTCACGTGGGTCAGATAGTCTGATAGATTGCCATGGCTCCCAGAATTAGGGACACAATTCATTTTTACTATAGGTTTATTATAAAGAGTACAACTCAACAACAGTCAAATAGGGCCGGGGATGTAGCTCAGTGGCACAGAGCCTGCCTAGCAAGCGCAAGGCCCAGAGTTCGATTCCCGGTCCCAAAAAACAAAATAGTAAAAAAACAAACAAACAAACAAGAACAGTCAAATAGAAGAGTTACTCAGAATAAAGTTTGGGATGTGAAGGAGCAAGTCTCTAATACTAACCCTTTTAGCATCGCCATGTGTTTGCCAACCTAGAAGCCCCATATAGGTTGTTTGTCTGGACCTTTTACCACATGGGTATGTTCAAATTACCGGCCACCAGTGATTGGCTCCAGCACTCTGGAGGGAGCTGGGATGAGGCAAAAGTGCCACCCTTTTAATCCCACCTTGTGTTTTGGGCACCCAGTCTTCAATCCAGTGCTGTCAAGGACTCCCAGCACAGAAGACATTCACTACTGTAGATTCCAATGGTCTTAGCTATGTGCCAGAAACCACAGGATGAAGACCTGTGTTGGTTACTAGAAACATGGCTGAATGAAACAGACAATTCTTTCATGGAAGTTAAGACACTGGATATTCTGGCTAAGATGGTGGTGGCCACAGGTATGGGAAGAATAAGACAACACAGAATGCTATAAATACATAGTGAATGGAATAAGGTAAAAATGTAGGGGGCTGGGGAGATAGCTCCATGGCTCAAGTGCCTGACTGGCAAGTGCAAGGTTGTGAGTTCAAACCCTGGTCCTGAGCCCCCCCCCCCAAAAAAAAGTGGGCCACAGGGAGATACGGAAATCAACAAAAGATAAAGAGAAAGAGTGCGAGGCAGAGCTGGGCGAAGTGGTGAAGGTAGCCATGGGTTCAGGAAAGGTAAAGCCAGCAAGAACAGCTGGAGATGAGCCAGGAAAAAGCAAAATTGTGAGACAGGGGTATGGGCTCAGGTGTATGCACATCCCAAGACTTCAGAGACAGGGTGCTGCTGAAGGCCAGGAGGTTTCTATCCAGCCTACAGGTGAGATCTCCATATCAACAGTCACACATGCTCACACTACATACAAACAGCCTATGCACCTTCTGGAGAGCTTCATGAAAAGGATCACAATCTTTCCAGACTACTACTTAAATATCCAGGGATCTTATGTGTAACTTTAGTAACCCAACTTCCTACTTAAGCTCATGGCTCAGTTTCAGAGTCCTTGCAGGACTATTGTCCACACATTGCATTTCTCTTTGCTAGTCACAATAATCCTAAGCCTCTCCAACCTTATGTTGTTGGTAGAAGTTCTTCTATCATTTCTCCACAGATCTTTATATATATATATATATCTTTTTTTTTTTTTTTTTTTTGGTCTCAGGACTTTTGTTTATTTATGTATTTTTATGGCCATCTCAACCTGCCCTGAGGGCAGGGCTGGCGCAGCATATGGTGCCAGGCATCAAACTGCGGTCCCTACAGCCGCCTAAGCTTTCCTAAGCAGGCGCTTTAGACCACTGAGCCATCGTGCCAGGCCCTCTCCACAGATCTTATTTCTCCTATTTTTAGCATTTTAAATTCCTCGAATGATTTGCAAGTTAGAAATGTTCAAATTGGGCCGGGCATGGTGGCTCATGCCTGTAATCCCAGCACTTGGGAGGCTGAGGCAGGAGGATCAATTTGAGTTCGAGACCAGCCTGGGCTACCAAAGTGAGCTCAAGGCCAGCCTGAACTGAACATCGAGACCCTGTCTCAAAAAGACAAAAAAAAAAAAGGAATGTTCAAATTGGGCACAAATGATTATTAGGAACTAAGTGTTGTGTCTGATCCCCAGCACTGTGAAGAAAAAAATCTAAACGTAGGGTTGGACAATCTGGGGTGCAGAAGCTCTCCTGCACTGTTTACCCTGGCACTAATACAGAAGACAGGGTTTGGACTACCCTTTTTTTTTTTTTCTTGTTTCAGAACCATTATTTGTTTATTCACTCATTTTTATGGCCAGCTCAGCCCGCCCCGAGGGCAGGGCTGGCGCAGCATGTGGTGCCGGGGATCAAACCGCGGTCCCTGAAGCCACCCAAGCTTTCCCAAGCAGGCGCTTTAGACCACTGAGACATCCCACCGGGCCCCAGGACTACCCTTTTTTATATAAAGGGCCCCCTAGATTTGTTCTATTTGGGGGAGGTTATTGTAGATTATAATTTTACTATCACACATGTAAAAATAAAGTATCACACTTCAAATACTTAATGTCCTTATAGTTCAAAATTTTAAGCTACAAGTCTCAGGGGTTCAAAAAGCTTACAATAAAAAGCTGTTGAGAACAGTGAGTTGTGGAATGTAAAACATCAGGTGCTAAATTCGCTAATATTTCTTGTTCAGGAAGATGAATGAGAAAGTTAGAAACTATCTGTACAGCATGACCTGCAAAGAACCTGTGTTCCTATTTGTTCCTCATTATGATACCACATGGTTGAATTTTTACAATGAAAAAAGTCTTCCTTGCAACAGTAAGTTTTATTAGCAATCTTCTAAGGTATGGAGGACCACCCAGATGCTCTCCTTGAACGAAGAACAACTACCTCTGTTTTTCCTAATCCCTTTAATTGGCTTTAAGCAATGCAAATCAAACTAGGTGCTAATGTACCTGGGACAGAGACTGGAGATAGAAGCTATGACTTTCCAGGGCATAAAAGATTACACAGCAAGGCTTAAGTACTAACCCTCAAACATTTGCTACTACCTCAATTGTGTAATGCAGATTACTCTTTCTGCATATCACAGAGGTGATTTCAGACCTCCTACTTATATAACACCTCACAGCACTCACCTACTTCCTGCCATTCTCACAGTTGCTCATTCTCAAGCTATTCTCTTCATGAATTAAAAACCTGGGTTTAGCCCTCAGTTGAGGCCTTTGTTCTGGTTAGCCATCACAGCAGCTAGAC
The DNA here is from genome assembly GCA_004027025.1 of Myocastor coypus. NCBI lineage: Eukaryota > Metazoa > Chordata > Mammalia > Rodentia > Myocastoridae > Myocastor > Myocastor coypus. Next base: position 14,857 of record PVJA010035623.1, on the reverse strand, counting down.
TTGGGACCCCCTTAGCTGACCACAATTCAAAATATGCCTTCGCGTCTTTATCTCACCATGGATTGCACTGGAAATGCTAAACTGGAATAAACTACCCAGAATCCCAATAACATCTGCATGGGATGACAAATAAAAAAAATTCTTGGACTACAACAAGGACTAGAAAGGGCTGTGTTTGTTACACAAAGGAACAACTACACTATGCACAATGATGCTTGTAAACTTACACAACCCTGGACAAACAACGTTCCTGAGGAAATTCCTGCTTTGTTTACTATGGACTTGTCCTTGCAATTGTGTGAGTCCCTCAATTTCATCAATGTTACTACTGGATTACAAAATTTTTAAACAATATACATTTTTACCAAATTCTTACCCACACCCTTAGCTCTTTTTCATTTTATTTTTTGGAGGTATTGGACTCCACACCCTGAACTTAGGATCATGCACTTGCCAGGCAGGTGCTTATTCTTTTTTTTTTTTTTTTTTGGTGGGACCAGGGTTCGAACTCACGACCTTGCACTTGCCCAGTAGGCACTTGTGCCTCGGAGCTATCTCCCCAGCCCCCAGGCAGGTGCTTATTCTACTGAGCCATCTCCCTGACCCTCCAAATTCTTACCCAGACCAACTTAAAAGAAACTACCTTGACTAGCTGTTTGGGGACATAGTTTACCTGCTCATTTTCATGTCCTTCAATGGATATGAGCAACACTGCCTGGCTCCTGTCCCGTAACTTTCATGTTTCTTGTACAAATACACTTAAGTCTTAAGAGAGTTAAAGAAACATCCTTGGAAATTAAATGATAGTGCTTTTGTCAAACATTTTGGGCCTTCCCTCTGAAGTTATGGGGCCAGATGACTTGTTTTGGCCATCTGGACATGGGTAGAAAGAACATGTATCAGTTCTACATGAGCCTTTACTTGTGTGAGTTACACATTTCTTTCTCATCCTGAAGAGGGCAGAGGCCACACTAAGTTTGAACCAGCTCGGGTAAGAGATTTCTGTGAGCAATATGCCACTGGGCACAATGCACAAAACAGCAAATGGGCTGAGCCAGTGGTGTGTTGAGACTATCTGCAACTGCAGCATGAACAAGCAAGTCCTACCTGACACACACAACTGTGCACTTCCGGAGATATACTTTAGAAACTGTTCTTTTTTACTCCAGAGAAAGCATGTTTCTATTTCTGACTGCTAAGATCAGAAACTAATTTGTGGTACATTACACTTTCCCTAAGTTCTAAAAGTTTTTTTTTTTTTTTTCTCTTTAGATTACATATTTCTACTAAAAGTCTTTTGAAGTACCACAATTCTCTGGAATGAGGTAAATGCACATTGGGATGAAATCTGGGCTCAATGAGGTCCTAAGAAGGTAAGAGCTGATCTTAATTCTGGCCAGTCCCTCTAAGCAAACCTCCTTAAGATACCTGAATGAATGTACTGGCTGTAGAAGTTGGGCAAGACAGGGTAAGGCTCAGTGCTAAGGCACTTACAGGAAAGCTAAGCAGGCAATGCTCACATGTGTGCTTCCAGGAAAATTTTTATTTAAAGGAACACATGCAAGCAGGTGTCCAGCACATGGCACTGAAATGTAAGGCTCCTCCAGTAGTGCCCCACTTCACATGGGGTGGGTGATATTCTTTCTCCCACCCATATTCTTCACATATCCTGCTCCAGGAACCCTGCAAATAGTCTGAAAACTGTGGTTATAAAATGGAAAACAGGAACTATATTAGAAGATTAGATTAACTGAAATTGCTTTTTAAATTCTCAAGAGAGAAAATAAGGGTATAATAAGCACAGCAAACTATTGTTTTGGAGAAAAAGTTGTCAAAATTACCTTAATTCTAATTTCTGTTTCAACAGTTGTCTTTTGTTTATCTCCCTCTTTCCTCTTATAGTTTTCTTCTCTTTTTCTTTTTTCCTCCTCTCGCAAGCGTTTCTTTTCTAACTCCTTCCTCTTTCGTTCTTCTCGCTTCTCCTCTCGAATTCTCTGAAGGTATAGACAAGCACATATATACATTTTCTAGACAGAAACAGCAGGTACAGGAATGATATTTACCAGGTAAAATGCCAGACCTACCTGCTTTTCTAATTTTCTGTTTTTAATATAGTCCAAGAGAGGTGTGGTTTTTCTAGCTAAAACACAAAAATTGCAATGTAATATGCATATGTAACTTCCACAATTAGATTTTATTGTAAATATTTATTTTCAATTTAAAATAATTATAGGAAACTAAAAAATTCATATGAGCATATACTGTATCCAAGGGAGTTCTTATTCCATTATAATAAGTAGCATGTGACAGGTTCAGGCCCTAGTATGAACTGCTAAAATCATTATGGTGGTCACCTAACATGGTTGATGCCCTTCAAACAAAAGACCACCTCCCCCCCTCCTTCTCCAACTCAGCTCAGAACATAATTTACTTTTACCTTTCCTGCCACCTCAGGGAAGACCACCCCAGTCAGTTTCTCAGATATATGTAAACACCCCCTTCAAGTCGCTCCCCTGGCAAAAGGTCATAAAAGCCTCAACCTTCCTTTGTCCAGGCCAGAGAATTCCTTGACCTCCCCAAATTCCCTCCCTGTCCTCAAAGAAAATGAAGCCCCTTTCCCTTTTTCCTTCTGCCTGCTTCTCTGCTGAGCCAAGAACCTGTCAGTATGGGGATACCAACAATTTTGTACATGGCAAACATATCTCTCCCCTTATCCTTGCTGTATCAGATTGGTGCTAAAACCCACCATTTTGCTCAAGGCAAGTCATGCAGTCTTTCAATTCTTTCTGTTGCTCACATTCTACAAGCAGTCCATTTACCCTCCCTGTTTATTCTACCTCCAGAATACTGTTAAGTCCCTAACTTACAAACAAGTTCTGTTCCAAAAGAACTGTTCATAATCTGGATTCATAAGCAAGCTGACAAAGTGAGTCTTAAGCAGTGCACCTGTGAAAGTTCACAATGCAACTATTTTTAAGTCAAGGACTTACTACATATTCTACACTTGCCAGCCTCAAGCAGCAGCCTCCCTAAGGACAGAAGAATTTCTCACCAGGCCCCAACTCTTCTCTCAGCATTCAAAATCATGGATGGAGCACTGATGGAAAGACACAAATCTGGTGTAGCTCCCTGGGATTCAGGGCCCTTACCCTGAGAACACCAGGTACATACTTCTCTTCTACATAAGCATGCAGTCTGCTTGTTTAACAAATATTCTCAAACTTCTCTGCACTGTGACTACAAAGGTCAAAATACAGTTCCATCAGGCAAACTGGATGTCTAAGAAAGAAGGGAGTTTACATGAAGAGAGACTACAAACACGGCTGACACATCTGGTAAGTTTTGATGAGTGCTGGACATAGCCTTGGGTGGGCACAGCACCACAACCTTAAAGAGAGGCCCAGCATCAAACAAGACTCACAAAGATAGGCTACACAAACTTATTTGGAACTAAATTAATGAGTCTGGCTGGTGATGGATAAAGGTGTTTTGAGAATGACAAACACATGTTAGATAATATTCAACAAGTATTTCTTCTTTCCATTTTTTTTTTTTGTATTTAGTACAGGGTCTCCAGGTTCTCACTACATACACAGACCAAACTCATACTGATTCACCCATGTTCAGCTTCCCAAGAGCTGGGATTATGGGTGTGCAACACCACACCCAGTCTGAATAGCCATCTCACCATACCCATAGTACACCCTATGGGTAGGGCTGGCATAGCACACCAGGGATTGAACCCTGGCTACTGCATCTGTCTGAGCAGGTGCTTTAATCTAGTGAGCTATTTGGCTGGCCCTCAACAAGTATTTCTAAATTATATTACTTTCAGTGTAGTCAAGGGCTGGATTCAAACCAGATTCCATATCATGGCTAGGTTTCTCCAGTGGTTGGTTTGGCTTTCTCAGGGTTGAACAGCAGAAAGGTAGCTTCATACTCAGCAAAGCACTTCATCCCCATGGGCTCTAGAGCCCCATCCACAACTACTATTTGCAAAGACCCCACTCCATTCAGCTGTGTGGCACAATACCCTCCAGAGACAGCTAGATACATCATCCTGGGTGTGTCACTGCACTCTACAAAGCACTTACAAAAGGGTACAGAAGACTCAGGTGCTCTGTATCAATAAAGGCTCCCCACTCTTTCCCTCTGCTTAGTCAAAACTGAGAAATACTCCTGCCAAGCCTGAAATTATAATTGTGAAAAAAAAATACATACTTTATAAAGTATTTCCATAAAGAGAAGAAAAGAAATAAGCAAAACAGACCAACAAGTTCTCTTGTCTTTGCCTCTATCTCTATCAGAAGAGTTTCAGGATTGGTACTAGTTCTCTCTTCTTCCACGCTGTAAGCTTCTAAAAACTGCTTATACTCTGGATCTATAAATTTAAAAGACAAAATTAAAAAAAAAAAACCTCCCCAACCATAAAAAAAGGAATAATACAGGATGAGTGTAGTTAGTCAACTTAAGAAGGGCTCACCATCTTCGATGCTTCCTGTCTTGGTGTCTCTCTTCTTCATCTTCTTCTTGACTATCTTCTGGAACGGGGCAAACTCTACCACTGCAGGATACTCCAAGCCTTTACAAGACATATTTCCAAAGACCACTATGAAATTCTACTATGCTCACTTTGGAAAATAACAATTTAAATTACTGCATGATGGTGCATGATGATGACAAAGGCAAATTCCTGACTTAAAGAATGAGCTAGCTGGTGGTAGGAGGAGCCATATTTATTAAATAAAATGATCTTCTTGTAATGATTACCAGACTAAACACATTCAAAACATCAAACTACTCACTTTCAAAGGTGGCTTTTACCATCCATGGATTACACTTCAGTAAGCCTAACTTGTCTGTTTCTCTCCCAAGCAACCTACTATCTGAATATCTTACTAAAAAAATATTCTTTATTTGGGCCGGCAAGATAGCTCTGGTGTAAAGCGCCTGCTTAGGCAAGCTTAGGCAACTGCAGAGACTGCAGTTCGATCCCTGGCACCACATGCCACACCAGCCCCACGTCCAGGGTAGGCTGAGCTGGCTATAATGTAAGTTAAAAAAATATATTTTTAGCTGGGCTGTGGTGGTGCATGCCTGTAATCCCAACACTTGGGAAGCTGAGGCTGGAGGATTCGTGCAAGTTTGAGACCAGCCTCAGCTACAAAAAGTGAGCTCAAGGCCAGCCTAAACTGCATAGTGAGACCCTGTCTCAAAAAGACAATATATATACGTAACCTGATTATTAATCTGTCATGCAGGTTCAAGGAAACTGCCTGACAGACACAACAGCTAAAAGTGGGTACATAGTACATCCCCTGAAAGATTTGTTTTAATGAAAAAGTGGAGAAAGAAAGCAGTTAAAACTAATTTTGTGTTGGGCATGTTGGCATATACCTTTTGTGCCAGTATTGGGAGAATGAAACAGGAGGATTGTCAAGAATTCCTGGCCAGCCTAGACAATACAAAAAGACCCTGCCTCTAAAAGCAAACAATATCAAAACAAAACAAAAAAATCAAACCTGATTTTGTTACTAAACTGGGGCAAACAGATAGGATATGTCTATTTACATACCAAAGCTAATGACTAATCATTTTGCAATCCCCATTTTTTGGAACAAGCTTTTGTACTATCTAAAGTCAAGAAGGAGGTCTAAGTGGTGCAAGGACCTAGCTTCAATATATCCAATACTGCATGCCCTGCAGCCTTGGAACTGAGGTCATACCATGTGGGCCCCGAAACTGGGTGTGGTGGCACAGTGTAATCTCAGTGCTGGGGAGGCTAAGACAGGAGGATCACTACAAATCTGAACTACATAGTGAAATCCTGGTTCCAATAAACAAATAAAAAGAAAAAAAATTTTTTAAAGGATGAGGAAGAAAATGGTTCTAAACTGATAGGAATCATGCCACCTCCCTGTTATACCTACAATGCTTGGTACATGCAAGGTGAGTATTAAATATCACCTTATATATTCTCTGATTTTAAAACCTGCTACAAGACTACAGTAATCAAAACAATGAAGTACTCACACCTGTAATCCCAACACTGGTAAGCCTGAGACAAGAGGAGCACTACTAATCTGAAATGCACAGTGAGACCCTGTATCCAATAAATAAATAAATAAGACAATAGGGTACAATAAAATTCCTAGAAAAATCCTTTATTATTTTTGTTTTGATGTAGGGTTCACCATGCAATTCAGGCAGGCCTGGACTCACTACGTAACCCAGATTTTCCTCAAATTTGTAGTGATCCTCTTGCCTCAGCCTTCTAGTACTGGAATTATAGATATGTGCCACCATGCCCAGCTGCCAGATGATTTTTGACAAGGGGGCCACAGTCACTCAATAGAGAAAAGGCAGACCCCTCAACAAGTGATGGTGAGAAAAATGGATGCCCATATGCAAAGGAATAAAATTAGACCAACACCATATAGAAACATTAATGTAGAGTGGATCAAACAAACATGATGCCTAAAACTATAAAATAATAATAATAATAATAAAGTAAAAGCTCTATAATACTGGATTTGGGAGTATGTAGTTAGTTATGATACCAAAAATACAGACCACCAGAATAAAAGTACATAAACTGGACTGCAATGAGATGAAGAACTTCCATGCATTAAAGAGCACAACCAAAAGATTTCAGAAGCAATCTCCAGAATGAAATATTCACAAATCCCATCTTTGCTAGGAGGTCACTAGACTATACAAGGAATTTCTATAATCCAACAGTAAAATAAATCCAATTAATATATAGACAACTTGAATAGATACTTCGCCAAAGATGATCCAGGAATAGCCAATAAACACATAAATGGGGCTCAAAATCAATATTCATTAGAAAAAAAGCAAATTTAAACCAGTGAGGTATTGTCAAACCTATGAGACTGGACACTGCAAAATAAAAACAAAAATAAAAATCAAAACAATAAATAATAACAAAGTGTTGGTGAAAATGTGGACCAGCTGGATGACCTGTGCACTATAGGTAAGAACATAACGTGTGTAAAATGGTCAAGCTGGCATGGAAAACAGTATGATGGCTTCTCAAAAAATTAAAAATGTAATTACCCTATGTTCCACCAATCCTGAGTATAAATTCAAATAAATTAAAAGTAGGGTCTCCAAGTCATTTGTACACCCTCGTTTATAAAGGCATTATTCACAAAAGCTAAGAGGTAGAAGAAAGCTAACTGTACACTGACAGATGAGTAGTCAAGCAAAATATGGTTTATCCATATGATGAGCTATGCCTTAAAGAATTTCTGCAAATGTTACAACATGGATGAGCCTTGACATTAGCACAAGGTGAATATACTTAACATTACCGAATTGCACACTTCAAAAACAAAATTATAGTACATTTTATTAATATAGTACTGGGCACTATAAGTAAGTACTGAGCTTACTCATTCTAACAACCTTTTCTAGATTATTAACCCTTGATGGAGCAGGAAGATCAGTAATTAATACTGGGGAATGAGGTAAGAGCCTGGCCAGAGGGGCCAGGGAGATAGCTCAGGGACACAAATGCCTGCCTGGCAAGTGCAAGGACCTGAGTTCAATCCCTGGTTCGACAAACAAACAAACAAATACCAGAAATACAAGGAAATGGGAGCCCAATGCTTAAATAAGGACTGATGTTGATGATTTGAACTATCTCTCCCATGGCAACATCAAGAAAAACACTGACGAAGAGTACTCTGACACAGAAGACATGGCTCTTAAGAGTATATTTTATATAATTTCTATTAATTATAGGTAAAATTATTCTTGGAGCACAACATGTAAAGTTTTTAGCACTCATGAAATTTCATACATCAGCAATTATGCAACTATATGATTATTACAAAGTGTTTCTGGAACTCTTTGCTTTATAACATTTATTTTTCACAATAATACGTGATAAAAAGAACACCTGAAATTTGTGATCTTCAGATGTCTGAAAACTTAATAAAATTCACAAAACTGCCAGCTCTCATCAATATAGTATACTTAGACACTGACCAAACAATTTAAAAATCAGTACGCCAACCTTTACTGCCCAGGAAGACATAGCCATCAAAACGATCTCTGAACAGAAGGATGTCATCAGGATTCCTAAAATTAATGTATGCTCTTGAGTAGAGATGAGGATAAAAGCTGAAATACAATATAATAAAAAGGGTTGGTAAAAATGTAAGACTCCTTTACTTTCACCCTGCCCTTCTTTTCTGGACAAAACAAACTGCTCCAGAAAAAATCCTTTATACCAAATGAACTAACTGACTCAATTATAGCAATATTTTGTGGGGTAAAAAAAAATGAAAAGTCATTTATTGAGGTCTTTTAATTACTTGAGAAGACAACTTAGGTCAGCTCACTACTCTACAACCCTAAAGTTCTGGTCCTTAGAAACAGGAAACAAACTTATTTGAAAATCATGGCTCAGCCTCCAGGTTGTAACTAGGCCTGGTTGTTATGGTTTGCGTCTAGTTGTCCCCCCAAAGCTTCATGCAAGTTATTAGGGTGGCTTCTAGAGCTTGTGATTAATTCATGATCCAACACGGGGATTATGGGTGTGAGTGCTACACCACCTGAATACGATATAAGGGAGGGAAACAAGCTTGCTAGCTGCTTGCAGCAACTGCTCCTCCATTTTGCTTTTTGCTCTCTTCCTGTCACTGGGTCTCAGAGCCAGGCAAGTATGGACTGAAACCTCCACTGTGAGGTAAATAAACTTTTTCTTCCTTAATTTGGGATGTCAGGTACCTTATAGTCCAGGAACAAGAGAAAAGTAACCAAGGCAGTGGTACCAGATGTGGCAAACAATGCTCTTCTAGGACTTCAATATTGGTGTCCCACCCTGCCTAAAGTCTACAAGACTGAGGCCAGCTCACCCAGGTGCAGAGGAAGGACTTACAGAGGTGAGCAGCAGGCACAGTCATTAAAGGCAGCCTGGGAGCCACCCTGGTACACCCCAGTCTAGCCTGTCCTGGCGGTCTCGAACCTTCAACCATTCAAAAACCACCGGGGGAAAGCCGCAGCACCAAAATGGCGGCCAGCAGGAGGTAGATGAAGAAGCTTGAAGTAATCCGCAAATGTGGAATGAAAAACTTCCATAACATCCAGGTTGATGAAGCTAATTTATTGCCTTGGCAAGGTCTTATTTTTCCTGACAATCCTCCATATGGCAAGGGGGCCTTTAGAATTGAAATCAACTCTCCAGCAAAGTATCCGTTCAAACCCATCGAAGATCACATGTAAAACAAAGATCTGTCACCCAAACACTGATGAGAAAGGGCAAGTTTGCCTGCCAGTAATTAGTGGTGAGAACTGGAAGCCAGGGACCAAGACTGACCAAGTGATCCAGACCCTCACAGCACCGGTGAATGACCCCCAGCCTGAGCACCCGCTCCGGGCTGAACTAGCTGAAGAATACTCTAAGAACCGTAAAACATCCTGTAAGAACGCAGAAGAGTTTACAAAGAACAATGGGGAAAGGCGACCTGTGGACTAAAATCTGCCACAAATGATTCCAGCATGGGTGAGCAGTGCATTCAGACATCCCGCAAAGCAGGTCTCTGGAAAATTGACACGTGCCACCGTTCACTTGTGGCAGTTACTTTCTACAGTTTTCTTAATCAAAAGTTATCTAGTAACCTGTAAAGCAAGGATTAAAAACTTCAGATAGTCTAAAAAGAACAACAAAAAGCCATCTGTACTATTAACCATGTCTACATTTTATAGCGAGAATATTTTTCTTTGGAGTTATTCCAAAGTAAAGTTTCTATGGCTATTACAAATTAAAACTCATAAATATATATTAAAAAGTAAATATCGTTCAAGTCCCTGAATTCTAGCGGGATCCATCCTGTCGCCGTCTGCTGGCCTATTTTGCGGGATTTGGAGGAGACGGTGACAGGGAAGTAGTCTCTGGGCCCTCCCAGGCGAAAACACCGAGGTGTGTGCGTCAAGAGGCTCAGCTCACCTCTTCACAAAGCCAGGGACAGACCCGCTCGCGACCGCTTCCCGCCCGGCCCCGGCCGCGCAATCCTCACCTGAGATCCGCGCCTGCGACCTCGAAGTAGTCGTGCGCCGGCAACGGGCGCAGCTGCTTCTCTAGCTGCTCCTTTGTGAGGCCGGGGGGCAGCCGCCGCAGGACCACCTGAAGCAACATACACAAGTCACCCAGCCCACCCCAGCCCAGATACAGACACCGCACGCGGAGGTCCCGCCTCACTCCGGGCCCCGCCCAGCTGCCTCGGCGCCCGGCCCCCCTCTACCCGCGAGACTCGTCCATCCAGCTCCTCCCCTTCCGTGCCCCGCCCCCACCTTGCTTAGCGCCCTCTTCTCCTCGCGAGGTTTGATGATCCCGCTCTCGGAGCTAGAAAAAGCTGGCGGTGTCTGGGGTTCTCGCCGCGGGGATTTCCGGCGGAACTGATCCTGCGTGGCCGATAGCTTCTCCTGCTCGCACGGATTCCGAGCAGTAACAGCCATACCCAGGCCCCCGAAGGACTCCTCCGACCGCATCCCGCATCCGCCGCCCGGTACACAGCGAAACCTCGCGATAACCGAGCTTCTGCCCCGCCCCTCTCCACCTCTCGCGGTAGTTAATTTTCGCCCGCGCAGTGCGAAGCTGCTGGGTCTAAAGGCTCTGAACAACGAGAGAAGAAAAACTTACGTGTTTCTTTTACCTACGGCTAACTGAATAGTTTGTATGCCACATCGCTACCTATTTTCTCATCTTTTTCTTTATTCACGTTGGCTGTATTTTTCACTTACACCGGCGAAGCTCCACAGGGAGCGGCCTGAATGACAGCCGTCACGCCCCCTTTACCCTCGGTGGTTTAGTCCTCAGGCCTGGGAGAGTCGCAGGAGCTTCCTAGCACCCTGGGATGACTGTTTTCCACCACCAGCCCCAGCACTTTTGCGGGAATGGTGTCCCCTACGTGCCGGAAGACTGTGACCAAAACGCCTGCAGCTGTCCCAGACTCCAAGAGATACCGGCCCTGGCAGGGTTCAAATTTGCCTGTCATTACTGTGGAAGTTCTCTCGCAGGGCCATGAGGTGCACAAAACCGCACAGGTACACCCCCCCCAAAAAAAAAATCACGTGGGGGCTCTGTTCATCATCTACTTATGGTTCTTGGGCAGTACAGGCCGGTAACACCAGGGACTGACTGAAAAGTTCTGGAGACCAGCAGTATGTGTAGAGCAGAGGCAGCAGAAGCTGCTAGGAAGGGCTGCAGAAAGCTACAAGATGGGACAAGGCTGCCAGTCTGAAGGAAGCCAAACAAAAAAGACTCCTGTGAGGCCTGGGAGATAGCTCAGTAAGATAAGCACCTGCCTGCCAAGTGTAGGGTCCTGAGTTAAACCCGCGGTACTGCAAAAAAAAAAAAAAAGACTCCTGTGACAAAGTTGATTGAATGGATCTACCTTGTAATGGCTTGTGTCTAGATGGCCTTCCAAAGCCTCATGCAGTCATAGCTATGGAGTTTTGAAGGGTTAGGGTAATTTAGGGTGTGTGAATGTGGATTAAAGGCATGATACGGAACCCAGGTGTGGTGGCACACACCTGTAATCCCAGCACTTGGGAGGCTGAGGCAAGAGAACCAATGCGAATTCAAGACCAGCCTGGGCTACAAAAGTGAGCTCAAGGCCAGCCTCAACTGCATAGTAAGACCCTGTCTCAAAAAGACAAAAAAAAAAAAAAAAGGTGTGATACCGAGATTCAGGTTGTGGATAACAGAAAGCCCTGTCCTGAGTATGGGTGGCATCAACCAATAGGTTGTAACCTGGATGGAAGACAGCAGGCAGGCTTGCTGCTGTATGTTGCTTTGCTGCCTCTGCCTGCCACACCATAAATTCTTTCTTCTCTGTGATACCCTTCTGTTATGCTGACCTGCCATGGAACCAGAAAACTATAGACTGAAACATCTATAGCCAGTGAAATGAAATAAATTCTTCCTCCTTTAACTTGTGGGTATTGAGTACTTTGTCCTAGCAGAGAGAACAGTAAGACACACTCACACCAGTTCAGTTCAGAAACATCATATTGATCAGCAGATCTACTGGCCTCTTTTGTGATGAAAAGTAGGAAAGTCTGGCTGCCAGATAAAATATTTTAATAAACAAAGAATATATCTTATTTTTTGCAGTACTGAGGTTGAACCCAGGGAATATTGAACTACATCCCCAGTCCTTTTTGAGACAGGATCTCAATAAGTTTTCCAGGTTGGCTTCAAATCTGTGTCCTCCCCCAGCCTTCAAACTAGATGGAATTTCAAATGTGGACTAGTGAATCTGGATTCTGAGTATCTTACCCTTTCTCAAAACAAAACGAAACAAGTAAACACCAAAAAGAAAACTCAAATACTGGTTTCAGTTTATCTCCATGTCCTCCCTCTCCAATTTCCAAATACAACCATCCAACTCAGTATATGAGCTCCAGTAATTTCTATACAGGTAAAGAAAGGATTATGACTTCTCCAGTAATAAAAGATCCTCACTGAAGCACTCTTAACCAAAAGAATTTATTTATTTATTAGGTTTTTGTTTCTTCCTAACTGGGGATTGAACTCAGGACCTTGTGCTTGCCAGGCAGGCACTTATGCCACTGAGCTCCCTGACCACATCGATCCAAAGTAATTTATTAACTCAGTCAAAATACACCAAGATAATCAAATAGAGAATTCTTGTTCGCTCTTCTGATTAAGCCCACCACAAACAATGCTCTGATGTAGTTCCTTTCTGCCCTGTGAAGTATGCCCTCTACCTAGGCACCACCTGCTACCATTGTGCAGCCAGGCTAGCCTATTGGCCCACCTTTGAATCTTTCATGGCCCCTTACAGTGGCACACCTCCCCACAACCTCTCTGCCCTCCACTGTCCTTTTGCTCACTCAGGTTCCACTGAAGCTGAAAGCAGGAATCTGGCACATGACAGGAACTTACATTATTTACTGGACATGTATCCACTATATATTGGACCAAAAAAAATGCTCAAGTACTCCCAAGTAATAGCCACCACTGTCAAGACTTCGAAAGACTCCTAAAATTCTTTATTTCCTGTTATTGCAAATAAAGTGCTGAAAATTTTCACAAAACTAGAGTTATTACAAATCACCTATGTCAGATTAAATCCTTTAAATAAAATCTTGTAACTACTTATAACACAAAATCTAGCTTCCTATGTACTACCCAGCCTGTTCAAATGTTTTGCTTTATATTTATTCAGAAGTTTACTTGTCTAACTTGCAGCCTTGTGAAGGATACACCTGGGATACAATGAGTGAAGAGGCGGTATCTTGGGATTTATATAACATAAAATATACAATTAATGTATATAAGTAACAAAGCTTCCTTTATTTCTAAACTTTTTGGGGCAGGGTCTCACTATGAAGTTCAGGGTGGCCTTGAATTTACCAATAGGTAGCCCAGGATGGCCTTAAACTTGCAGCAATCCTCCTTCCCCAGCCTCAAGTGCTGGGATTACAGGTATATGCCACCATGCCTGGCTCTACTTTAGTAGTATCATTATTATTATTATTATTATTATTATTATTATTAATTTTTATTATTATACAGGTATGTCTTAATCTATAGACCGTAAGTAGGATATACATATATTCCTGAAAATCTCCAAATATGGTGAATACAGTAATGTTACTTTTGCTTAGCTGAATGTGCTCTATCCAAGGATAAGTTCTAGAAATGTGATTTACTCCACAGTCCCTACCTAGGGCTGGCTAGATAGCTCAGTGGACTAAAGCACCTACTTAGGCAAGAGCAGGAACTGAGGTTCAATCCCTAGCATGCTGTGCTGTTCTGTGATAACTACAGCACTTCTTGTGCTAGGAAGAGATAAGGAGAGTGTATCTCCTGAGGGTGAGGTTAGAGTTTGAAATAGGACTTTTTTTTTTTTTTCTTTTCAGAACCAGGGATCCAACTCAGGACCCTGCACTTGCCACACAGGCACTTTTGCCCCTGAGCTATCTCCCCAGCCCTGAAATAGGATTGTCAACAGACAAAACACAGTCCAAGACATATCAACCTTTCAATGCCTTGTGATCCATTTTTGGAACACTCTTAAGAGTAACCACAAGAGTGGGCTGTTCTCTAGTTATGCAGTTGCTACCTGGAAATCACAGCAAGACTCCTTTCCTAACTTCAGCGAAGAAATTCAAAAATCTTTAAAATGGTCTCAGATCCTTTCCCAAATAAAAAATTTAACATGTTTTTTCACAAAATGAGTCGTAGCCAAATATGTAAATCTAGGCAAGAACTTTTCTTTCTTTCTTTAGCCCAACCAGTGGTGCATTTTAATTAATCTTGCAGGGCTAATTTCAGATGTACCTATAAAACAGTGGCCTCACAATAACATATTACAAAAGACTTATCATTTTCTTTTTTTTTCCTTTTTTTTTTTTTAAGAATTTATTTTATTTTATTTATTATTATTTTTTTCTTGTTTCAGAACCCTTGTTTGCTTATTCACTCATTTTCATGGCTGGCTCAGCCCGCCCCAAGGGCAGCGCTGGCACAGCATGTGGTGCCGGGGATCGAACCGCAGTCCCTGAAGCCACCCAAGCTTTCCCAAGCAGGCGCTTTAGACCACTGAGCCATCCCGCCAGGCCCCAAGACTTATCATTTTCAATAATTGCCTATTTCACATGGATTGCATTTCCAGCCTATTACAATGTGAGAAATTGCAAAAGATGATAAAATGATTAACAGAGAGAAAAAAATGTATCATTTACCAATAGTTAAAAGGATATGTCAATAAGAAGGTAGGAAAACTCAAATTCTTTATCTTCTACACATTAGAATGCGTAATTTACAGAGAATAATGAATCATACTTATGTTAC
>PVJA010035622.1:0-21716 GCA_004027025.1 Myocastor coypus | reverse complement strand
AGAAGAAGAAGAAGAAGAAGAAGAAGAAGAAGAAGAAGAAGAAGAAGAAGAAGAAGAAGAAGAAGAAGAAGAAGAAGAAGAAGAAGAAGAAAATGCCTATATTAACCTACATCGTAGATTACACAAAAGTTACTCCTTCCTGAATTAGGTAGATCAAATAAATGACGAAGATAATTTAATTCATGCAGCACAAAAATGAAATGGAAAATCACATTTCTGTGCACTTCTCAGTGTAAAGGATCCTCCTTGAGTTCTAAGGAAAAGATGTTCAACAAGATGAAAGTCTAGAGTTGATCCAGAAGATGCCCACCCCCTAAGGAGAAATAGCAGGTGTCCTGCCTTCTTCTCCACGCCTTCAGACTGCAATATAAAGAGCAGCTCTCTGCTTCTTGTGAACATGTGCTAAAGTAAACAGAAGATCTAGCCAAGTCGTTCGGTGAGTCTCATGAAATGAGAAATGCTTACTTGTCTTGAGAGTGGAATTCTAGTCCCCTTACGCTGTGAGCCAGCTCTCAGAGAAAAGGTCAGCGTAAGCCTGCTTGTGTTGTCTAATCATGCTCTCTTCTGGGAACACTCTGATTTAGCTAAAACCAGAATTTGGATTTGGTTTAGCTATAAATTAGAAGAACACTTCATGGCAATGCAACTCTGCTCCAGAGTTTATTTGCCCTTACATGAAAAAATATCTCAGTTATTCTCGATGGATTCATTAGAAAACTGATTTTTCTACTTTATAGCTATTTTGGCTGGCAGATGGGATCTGTTTTTTTCCTTATGCCGCATTTTTAACCAAGTATATATGGTGGGATAGCAATATACTCTCCCGCCAACAAAAAGCCACATGCATATTTCAATAAAATTGCATTATTTGGCAACTATTGTCCACATATGTTCATTTGGCTATGGCTAGTCCAAGCCAGTTACAGCCACAAGGGGCATAGGTGTTTGAATTTTAAACAAGGAGCTTTAAATTTTGTAAGAGAGCAGAGGCCTCCTGACAGGTAGATCAGTCTCTAATTCATTTTTAATGCAGCTGACAATTTCATAAATCATGTGTTTCTCTCCAGTCATATGTTAGTTTCTCTACTAGAAAAGGCTTAAACAAAAGTTTCTTTATTCTTATTGGGAGGGGCTTAGGAGAAGGTATGACCTGAATGACTGTATAAGGATGACTACACAGAGCACTGTGTTTTCTTCAAGCAGAAAAGGACAGGGAGGTGCGAAGTTTAGGGTCAGAGCAAGTTTTCCTGGGCTGGAATATATATGATGAGATGAATGTAGAAAAGAAGATGGGAATAACATAGGAGAGGAGATGGCTTTTTAAAAAATTATTTGAAGAGTGAAAACAAACAACAGTTTTAACAAAGACAGAAATAATTACCAGTGATAGTACAAATGTATAGAATTTCAAAACAAGAATAAAAATTTAAAAAGAAATTGTTTTTGACTGACTTATTTATTTATTTGTTTATTTATTTATTTGGTACAGGGTCTCACTGTGCAACTTGGACTCATAGTGATCCTTCTGTCTCAGCCTCCCCAGTGCTGGGACTGCAGCCATGCACCACCATACCCAGTTTTATTTTTTTATTTTTTTATTTTTTTTAAAGAATTTTTTATTTTATTTAGTTTTTTTTTTTTTTTTTTTTTTTTTTTTTTTTTTTTTTTTTTTTTTTTTTTTTTTTTTTTTTTTTTTTTTTTTTTTTTTTTTTTTTTTTTTTTTTTTTTTTTTTTTTTTTTTTTTTCTTGTTTCAGAACCTTTGTTTGCTTATTCACTCATTTTTATGGCCAGCTCAGCCCACCCCAAGAGCAGGGCTGGCGCAGCATGTGGTGCCGGGGATCGAACCGTGGTCTCTGAAGCTGCCCAAGCTTTCCCAAGCAGGCGCTTTAGACCACTGAGCCATCCCGCCGGGACCCCATACCCAGTTTTAGAGCCAGCATGGCACGCAGTACCATGGTTCAAACCCAGATCCCTATACTTCCCAAGCAGGCAATTAGACTGCTATGCTCACTCCACAGCTCTCTAATTTGAATTTATCAACATTTTACACTACCTCAGATATTCAGCTAGAAATGTTTTAGCAAATGTGGTAGCATTTTAGGGTTACATATGCATGCTGTAGTCAGGACCTCAGTCTTGGCATCACGGGAACTTGAGCTCTTCTCCACTTAGGAGCCTTTTGATCTCAACAAGTTACTAGAGACTGCTAAGTCTCAATGTTCTCAACTGTTATAAAGAACAATCAGATGCCAACTCATACCTAGCACATAGCTACTGTGAAGATTAAGTGGAAGTGTTTTCAAAGATGATAATTGTGGTGTTGGTATATATTAAAAAGAGTGATGAATGCCACTAATTATATACTTTTTTTCTACTCTAAGATAAACATACAGAAATGGTCTGAGGAAAAAATATCTGTAAAATCAGTTTTATCTCCACACTCAAGTCTGCTGATTCACTGTGTTTTGTTCCATTAAATGATTGAATGAGGTGATGATATTACCAAATTTAAGTTTGGTTTTACTAAAAAAGTAAATTTTTTATCAACACTATAATTAGAAAAAATAAAATGTTCAGTCAAATAAATATGACACACGAGCTTAAATATCATGTAGTGTCTCTTTGATGAGAAATGCAATGTATAAGTACAATAAAGAGGAAAATAAGAGACAAGAGAAATAGATGGATCGACCTCTAGCAAAAGGAAAAGGGAGCAGAAAAGGGAGCTGGAGCAGAGAAGGGGGCGAAAAAAGAATTAAGATTTGTTATGAATTAGTATATCTCCCATAACCAATGCAGTTATCATATATTGCAAACATGTAGTAATGAAAAATAAAAGAAAATATATATTCTAAAAGCATTTTAAAAATAGGGAGCATTCTTTGTTCTCAAAGAAAAGGAGAAATTAATATAAAACATTGAGCAGAAATTTATGCCAGAATAGACCAAGCAAATGAAGAGGGAAGAGAAACCTTTCAAAGAGATTTGTTGCAACACATCCAAACACCAAAAATGGAAAAGATTACCTTGTCTGCTGGTGACTTGGGATTGTCAAATAAATTCATGAGGATCTAAAAAATAGCATAGCTACTTAACCTCTTCTTTTTCTAACATGTCGTATTTCTCAAGTTTAAACAATTTACCCCCAAAGTATACTTTAATCATGATTCCAAATACATACATGGTCATAAAGAAAACATATTCAGAGAAATAAGATCTATTCTCAAAATACATTTTTTAGAAAGTGCATCATTGAATAAATTTTCAGGATCTTTATTTTAAGAACTATTCATATATAGATTGAAACGGCATTGATTATCAAATTGAGCTTTTGATCAGTAAACTGTAATGCAGATTTTAGTGTGATGATCTTCAAACTACATAAGGGTAGACTAAAATCATGCAGAAGATATTCCATTTCTGAGTTCAATGTAACCATTCTTCCTCCAATTTTATATTTGACTTCATTTTGTTATGTATTGCTTTCACCCAAAAGAGTTGGTAAAAAAGCTGATTCTAAAGAATTGTGGAATTTGACAAAATGAATGTTTAAGCATTATAAAATGTATCAGTGGATTTTCTCAAAGTGGTGACTGTCTAATGAAAGAATTACTCATTTGTTTGAACATTTATATGCAGGTTAAGAATTTCATGCCCTATGCATATAGTAAACCTATAGTTGTTTTTAGTATGGATTCAAACTCATGTATCATTAAATATGTCAAGAATTCACTCTCCTTTAGGAACATGATGGCTTTCACATGTTCTGCTTTGTCGTGAAGTTTGAGAAACACTGCTTTAAAGGTACACATATATCTGGACCATGCATGGCTTCTTACTTATTCAATATTTCCTTTTCATTTCTTGGCCCTTGGCCTCAAATCAAGTGCAGTGTCTATTTTATCATCACAGTAATTTCTTGATTGAGTACTATTCAGCAAAGAAAGTAGAAGACAGTATATATGGTTCTTCTGAACATTTCTAATGAATTGGCTTGTTAACACTTTCCAAAGTTTGCACACTAAGTGTCCTTATGCTGTTGGAAAAAAAGAAGGAAGCCGGGCCTGGTGGCTCATGCATGTAATCCCAGCACTCGGGAGGCTGAGGCAAGAGGATTGGTGCGAGTCTGAGAGCAGCCTGGGCTACAAAAGTGAGCTCAAGGCCAGCCTCAACTGCATAGTGAGACCCTGTCTCAAAAAGACAGAAAAAAAAAAGAAAGAAAAAAGAAGGAATCTTGATGCAGATTTTCCTTAGGGTGACAAGTAGAACATTAACAAACAATGCTTCTTAAAGGTTTCTTTGACACTTGGGGAATGAACTCAAAGAAAAAATTCATGTTTATGTGACTTAAATCTGCAAATTATCTTTATCATTTATGATAGAAAATGATAATGGAGACAAATAAAATATTGTTAAGATACATTGGGAAAAAGTCTTTTAATAATATAAAATATCAAATTTGAGTACCTCATGTCAAAAGATATAAAAACAAGTGTTGAACTGCAGCTCCCATAAAGGTTTTGGCAACAACATAAATTAGTCTGTGGTGTATTTGTGTGTGTGTATGGGCTTTGAGATAATTTATGTTATTTATTCTATTGAGCAAATAGGAAAAGAATATTAGCAAATAATACATAGATCATAATAATGCAAATATAATTAGAACCCAAACCCTTCAATTATGACATGACAATAATTTATGTTATCATTTAGTGATATTCAAAAGGAATTAAGTACACTCTATTAAGATATTAAGTAATCTTTCTTTGGAATTTTTTATGCATTTAAATAATCTCCACAGGTTATTACAATATGGTATCTAAAACTAGTACAAGATGCCAGACACTTGGAAAATTTTGATATTTTATTTCTAACACCTTCTTTTCTCACTTATTCATATGTTATTTTATAAGTTTCCATTTAGATACAACATAATTTACTTTATGTCTTTCTAACTATTTTTAGTATCTAAAAATGTCTTTTCTCCATTCTTTATATTAATTGGATAAATAAAAGAGCAGAAAATGTAAAGAATTTCATCAGCATGTGGGTTTGCTTTTGCAAAGTTCTCTTTTGGATATACTTACTTGCTTATAGGCAGTCCATGAGAAATTATATGAATCTCGCTTAGAACTGTCTCAGGCAATTGATCTAAACAACATGAAAATGTACAACTAGGATGTCCAGAGGAAAACTATTTCTGAGATCTCACTTAACATATATGTTCACTTTTTACCCGAAGATTTTCCTCAGGAAACTAATTTTCAAACTATTCCTACGAAAATGAGTGCCTGTTTGAACAATTTTGGAATTCGTTGTATATTCTTTTTATTCAAAACTCAACATCATCATAACCCTCTAGCATCCCTAATAAATGTTGCAGCAAATAATATTGCTTAGTTTTGTCCAAGCCAGAATCTCCTAGCTGTTAGCCTTGACTTTTGATCCAACCTACCTACCCCTTTCCTTTCCCACTTGGCTGAATACTACTAATTTGTAATTCAAATGCCCAATTGGAAGCATCATTCAAGATCCCAAGGCCTTGGGAACCACTGATAATCCTGAAGCTGTGAGAGCCTTAGGCCAGAATGCAATCCAGCCATGAGGGATCAGATATTTAGGAAAAGGGTGAAAGTTGAGGAAATCCATGAGATTTGTTCCAAAGGAGTTGTTAGTTCAGTTATTTTTAATACACCACAGTGAATTAATTGCCGCTTGTGCACCCCCTGCATGTCCAGAAACCTGATAGAGTGACAAGCTCAGTGAAACACTGTGCTTGGTGGAGTACCCCAGCTAAGGGATCCCCAGAAATAGCTTACATATGAAGCACATCTTTGGTGCAAAAATGGCTAACAAATAAGAAAATTATATACAGTGTTTTGTCATTTAATCAAAGGTTTCAAAGGACCTGTAAAATTTCAGACACATAAGCAATACATGCTTTAAGTTGTTCATGTAGACCAATAGCATTGCCAGAGACTTCTGGTATGCTTTAGCATACTTCTGTATGCTTCTTACTTATGGTAGCATTCTTCCTTAATTACAATTGGTAATCAGTGCACAAGAAGGTGAATGCACTAAGGTCAGTGAACTGCACAGTTAAAATTATTAGAAATTTAAATTTCACTCTGCTTGTTTTTCCCACAATTCGAAATGAACTTAGTTGATGTTTTGGTGTCTCATTAGTAGCAATATATTTTTCATTGTCTGTGAGAATTATTTTCCTTATAGTATAATAATCTCAAAAATGTTTGACATTTCATCTTTATTTCTATGAAATAGTTGCACCAAAAAAGAAGGTAGTAATGGATGCTGAAGAGAATAAAACAGTGGCCAGAATGGAAAACAAAATGTGCTCATGTTTTTCTCTACTTCCACAAGTTAAAACCCCATCAGAACTTTGAAAGTGCATTCCTTTTTAAGCAGAGTAATTTTGTTTTCTATAAATGTTAAGTGGGGCTCATGTGTTTACAAAAGGATATCTCAACTCCCCTTATGTCATTAAGAACAAAATTTGCCATGCAGATTTTACATTATTTTGAATACACTTGGTTTATCACAGTGTGTATTAATATAGGAGAATTAAACTGGTAAAAAAATATCCTTAGGAAATTACAGATAAGCTTCGAAACTGGTTGTACAGGTAAAAATAACTAATGATGCTGTACAAGTTGATTAACAGGGTCTCCCAACTGTAAGTTTCTGAGGGCAGGAAAGATACCCATCATGCCAGCTCTTATTTTTTTTTCCATGCTTAAACCAGTGTTTGGTGTAGTGAGCAGTTAGTAAAGATTTTTTTTTTAATGTTTTGCTAAATTCAAGATAAGAGTTGCCATGCAGAAATTTACTTTCTTGAAAATGATTAAAAAGTGACATTAAGTATGGCATTTTTTAGTCACTAAGAAATTTGAACTGTGACCAGTTAACCATGATGCTCTCTAACAAATCACGTTCCATTAGTCTCCAAATAATTTCTCCAATTCATCTAGCACGGACACATGGAATTACATTCACAAGTGAATGGTCTCCGTTTCAAGAGAGCAATATTATGAACACTGAGGCACTTCATCACAGGAATCTTTTTGTGTCTGTGGATCTACTGTTGAAGTTTTCTCATGAAGTCTGTCACAAAGTTCTATTATGTTATTTTTTTCTATTCTTTTAGTCATTAAAAAATAGTTATCTTATGTGTTTTAAAACATCCAGTGGAAACCCTGGTCCCGCAAGAAAGAAATTCCAGTGGAAGAAAAATACCTAAAATGCAAATCTAAGTTATTTAATGTTCATCAGAATCTGAATTACTTATCTACAAACACTAAAATGAGAAATTATTAAATGTTTCGTGTGATTCTGATGTAAGATTCAGAGATGAAAGAATGTATCAATCTTTGAAAAAATATAAGAAGGGATGTATTCTGCTTTAAAAAATATATGATTTGTATTTGAGTTGTTTTTTGATTGAGAAACAATAAAATATAAACAGGAAAAATAAAAGCTTCCACACGATGAGCCAAAAGGAACCAAAGTTTGGAATCACTTTGAAGCCTGTTTTAGAAGTTTAGTTACTTTGATATTTTTTTCTATTACAGAACCATGAAAAGTTATTTCAACTGAATTGCATACATAACTCCTAGAGTGTGGACAGTTGCTGTTATTTGTTCACTTCATCAAAATGCTGTTTTAAATTCTTCCTCCATCTGTATTACCAGGTCTTGAAGAAAGCAGGGTGAAAAACGCGTAGGCAAGGCCAAAGCCTCTTTGCTACTTCTAACAAAGGAAATGCCATTCTTGCCACTAACTCTTGGAATTATTTCCAACCTCTCTAAAAATAATTTAACTTGTGTCAAGTAGGTGTCTCATCTGGAACTCTCAATAAATGAATGTAGAAATTAGAAAGAGTAGAGGAAAGTTAGGTGTCATGCTGAAATGGTATATCCCAAGCACACTGGGTGGAGACTCCAAATGAGCTGACACACTTTCATACATCTGCTCATTTTTCTTTAAACTTGAGCTATATTATTACAGAAAAAGCATAGTAATCCCCACTCTGATCTTGTATTTCAAATGAAAGAGGCTGAACATCACATCACAGGAACTTTTGTAAAGAGGTTAAATATTATGGGGGATGGATTTCCTTTGAGGATCAGCATTTCTAGATTCAAAGGACAAATAATACAGGGAAGAAATGGAGAGGAGTAACTTACAACGTATTCTGATCCAGTGACACGAATTCCAATTGTGCATTTAACTTCAGCTTAAAGAGGACATACCCTTTAAGTTATACATCCCTTTAGATGACAGCTAGGCTCTTCATAGTTTTGTACAAATTATTTTATGGTAGATAAATTGCACATCACTTTACCTGAAAATCTGTTTATATTTAGAACCCCTTCACAAATTCTTATGTCATAAGAATTTTAAAAATAAGAATGCTTTGCTTATGTTTTTAAAGATGGAGATTAAATACTGTGTTCTTAATTTGAAACTTTTTTCCTAAGGTGACAGTTATTAAGGATCAAAATTTTTAGCTTCTGCTCCATGATTCTGTAAGGAAATTGGTATTTTAGAATTTTGGTTATTCAAGTAATATTTATTATGGATGTTGGTCCATTTGTGAAGCAATGCTCCAAATGATTTTCAGAATCACCTATTGTCCTCAAGCAGAAAAACTGGAGTAGCTTTAGGTGAGATGACTCTGTGCAGCACATTCGCTTTTATTTATTTATTTATTTATTTGGTACAGAGTTTTGCTACATAGCTCAGACCTGTAGCAATCCTCTTGTCTGTCTCAGCCTCCCCACAAGCATGTACCACCATGCCTGGTTTCAGTGGCCGGCCTGGTGCACCTGGAGTTCTGGGACTGGCATGACTTACAGTACTGCGGTTTGAACCTA
Organism: Myocastor coypus; assembly: GCA_004027025.1. NCBI lineage: Eukaryota > Metazoa > Chordata > Mammalia > Rodentia > Myocastoridae > Myocastor > Myocastor coypus. The sequence goes on along the minus strand of PVJA010035622.1, from coordinate 12,821 downwards.
GGTCTTTCTGTTTGGCAGGCAGGTGCTTAGACGACTGAGATATCTCCTAAGCCCTCAATCATTTCTATAATCTAGGACTTTGCTGTAGTTTGAATCTTAACTGTCCTCGAAGGCTCTTGTAAAAACTTGGTCCTCAGCACTGGGGAGCTGTGAAGAAGTACTGGATCCTGTAAGAAGTATGGCCTGGCAGCACTGGGGACATGCCACAAATGGACTGTGGAACCCTAGCTCCTTTCTCTTCCACTCTTACATATCTTGGCCATGAGGTAAATAGCTCTGCTGTGTTCTCCTACCCTGTTGAACTATTACCTGCAACCAGCCCGAAGCTTGAAAGCAATGTACGTCTAGTATATCATGGACTGGGACAGCTAAAACACTATGAATTAAGATACATCTATTTTCTTTGTTAGTCGATTATCCCAATATTTGTTACAGTAATGAAAAGCCAACTAATATACAGCCAAGGAAGATTTTATAAGGTAATTAAAGTACAATGGAATCATTTTGTACCTTGAATATTTATTCAACTTAATATAAGAGACAGCTTCTAAAATTTTGTAAAGAAAAGGAGCTAATGTAACTTGCATAAGTTCTTGATGACTGCTTAAGGAACAAAGTGAAACTCATTTGTCTATGGTCATGTGGTAGTACAAATTCAAGCTGATACAATGACTGCCTCCGCCTCGTTATTATTGTTGTTGTTGGGGCTGGCAAGATAGCTCCATGGGCTAAAGGGTCTGATTTGATCTCCAGCACCACATGTCACTGAGCTGGCCACAAAAAATTTAAAAAAATAAATAAATAAAAATTATTATTATTATCATTGTTGTTGTTGTTTGGTTTGTGGAAGAAGAAGGGGATGAAAGCATATAATGCATGAAAGGTCTGATATTTGGTAAGGAATTGTTTAAAATTTTAGTTTCTTATTTACAAAGAATCAGGCAATATATAAGCAAACAAAAGAAGAGATCAGAGTAAACGAATCTCTTATTTTTTCCCTATCAAATTAAAATTCATTGATTTTTAACTAGTTTTGAAATGAAAAAAGTCCCAGGAAAGAATGTTGCTCTTACTTCAGTCACTGCAGGTGAGTTACAGCTGAGAGAGAAGGAAAATGGACAAGTACTTATGATGAATATGGTTTTCAGTTGATTTGAATCAATAGCACACTAATTACTAGTATAAATAGCTACAAATACATGAAATTTTAATTCCAATTAGAAAAACATTAAAAAGATAAATTGATTATTATTTTTTTTTTAGGTTTCAGCTTAATTTATAAAGAACCTTTTAGGAAATGATGTCATTAAACTCTTCATCCCTATGACATTTAACAGTATTACATTTGTCATGGCTTCCTTTCATAAATATAGTATATCTTTGTTAGAAGTGTTGAGCTATAGAAAGATAAAGTTTGAATAAAGATGAATAACTCTATAACTGAGAATACAAAATATTTTTCCAAAACCTTTAATTTTATCCAATTGAACAGCTACTCTTGTCATTTTAGATAAATAAATAAATGAATAAATAAATATAATAACAGAATTTCAATAATCTCAAAACTGTTGTTTGCTAATGTGAATTACCCAACTGAAAATGCAAACAGTTATTGAAACTTTTAGAGTAAAAGTAAAATTTTATTTACTGTTGTGTCTTTCTTGGTCCTGTCACAGGGCCAGATCATGTTTACAAATAATAACAAATAGTGATAGATCTGTCCTAAATGATGAGAAATTTGGGTCATGATTACAGTGTGACTTAAAAGTGTGACTTGAATCCAGTGTTGTGGGAAACTTGTGTCATCCAATATAGGCTAAGCACTGACCTCAATCTCTTATGCTCATTCTTTTCCTGTTGTGTTGCCAGTAATAGAAAACATTACTAAACACTTTGGTGATCCATCGAAAATATGCATGTCATACTTTCAGTCTATCTTTATGTGGCTAAAGTCTTAATAATCCCTCACACAAAACCTTATGCTGAAACACAATACATTAGCAATATGAAACAGAGTTAGCTATGAAGCAGAATCCCAAGAATAAATAGATGAAATTCTAGATGGTTCTAAAGAGAATCCAGCTACTTAATGGCCACTGAGGCTTTCAGTGAATAGTGTGAATATGTCAGTGCCGTCCAACCTGAACTAAAAGCAATTCTTCCTTCCAAATTTAAATACCTCCTGCGCATATAGTGTATATGTATAAATTGCTATTTTATTAGTCAGAGTGTTACGTTGGTTCAGATCCTGAAAAAACATACTCTTTTCCTTGGATATGCCCTCCATAAAAGGTGGTTGGGAGGTTGGGGTTGGAGAATGGGTCTTGTGCATGGGAGTGATAAAGTGGAGATGTCTTTCCTTTCCCTTCCGGGCAGGATAGGTCAGACTGCAGACATTGAGTAAGTACACTTTTTCTTTCTACCAAGGTTATGATAATAGACTGTGATGAACTTGAATGAAATTTTGTTCACCAGAGGAAACCCTGCTGGCATTTGGTTACTGAGGAGAATCTGACCTGTCTTCCTCACTGATTGGACCCATGCTCTTAGGGAACAAGTGTGGCTCCCATTGAAAGGGTTGCAGTGAGCTCTGTGGGTGCATTGCCACGTCAGAGAGCAGTGAGGCCATCTGGCCTGGCAAGCATTCCGTGAGGGGAAAATAAAAATAAAAGTGATTCAAATGTGCTTTTCAAACACAACATCTTCTTATTACTTCTTGGAATTTAACAGGATGATGATAAACTTGTAAAATTCTGCTTCAACATGTACTTTCTTTTTTTCCTTACTAGACTGTTACATAACAGAAGAAAGCATTTCAATGGAAAAAGAAGGTAATGGATAAACAAGGAAGTTAGTGATAAAACTGGAAAGAGAGGTCAGGAGAACAATGGATATTTTTAAAGTGCCTTCTCAGAATTACATTATTCAACAGCATTTACAGCAGTAGCATTGTGAGGGACACAGGAAAATGAATTAGTCACCTTGAGGTAAGAAAAAGGCAATACACACCTCGCATGAACAACATATGAGATTTATCTTTAAGTTAGAAAACAATTGCCTGTGCTTCTAATGTTCAGAGTGAAATGGTTTTAAGTCCAACTTTTTGTCCCTTCAAATATGTCAGAAGAACTATCCATCCTCTGGATGTTGACTATTGTAAAATTTAGGTACCTCTAGTGAAGGACCCATCTCCCTGTTGAACTGCACAGGATTTGAAATCAGTAGGGACATGAGAGAGGGGGGACAAAAAGCCATTGCTCCATAAATAACTAAACATGCAATGAAAGGGATTAATCTGGATGGTTGCTCTTGCTCTGATACCCAGCAGAGAATTAGTAGAGAACAAAGAGTTGTTTTAAAGGATTTTTAGGATAAGAAGAAAGCCCAGGCCCCAGAAGAGAAGTAGATTCATATTTCCTTGTTAGTCATGTAGGGCTAAGAATTAACTCAATCTGTCAACGTTTAAGGCCCACAGAAATTTAACTTTACAATCCTAGCTGGGCATGGTGGCGCACACCTGTAATCCCAGCACTCAGGAGGATGAGGCAGGAGGATCGGCATGAGTTGGAGACCAGCCTGGGCTACAAAACTGAGCGCAAGGCCAGTCTGAACTGCATAGTGAGACCCTGTCTTAAAAAGACAAAAAAAAAAAAAAAAAAAAAAAAAAAAAAAAAAAAGTAGGTCCCTAATCTGTATTTGGAAATGGTTCTAATATCTAACAAGCACCCATGCAGTAGGCAGGGCAATGAGGTAAGCTCTCTCTTTATATAATGAAATAAACTGAGTTTTGATAAGAGATCTGCTTGATAGTTATACCCTAGTGAATGGCAGAATTGAGTTTCTGAATTCTGTCCTGGTGTTCTTTTCTCATTCTCTCATTCCTGTGATAATACACAAGGTGTTGGGCATATGCCGAAGAAAGCTCAAAAGAGAAAGCAGAAGATTGAAAAGTGAAAAACTGGAAAATGTCAAAAGAAAATTTAAGATATGAGTCCTAGAGTGATTTCTGAGCTAGTGGACAAAAATTTATTAAATATTTCTGCACTACCTCAATATTATCTGGGTTTAGGACCAGTTCCCCATAAAAGGCCCACAAGCAGTTGGATACCTTCGCCTTTAAGTCTCTTGCATCATGAACTGGGCAAAGCTACAGTCTAGCTCTCTTGTCCTAATGACCTAATTTGGTTTTAATTATGATGTAAATAAAAAGAAAATAATTTTTCAATTAATTCTTTTTACAAAGGAACGACATATAAGGCAATAATTAAATTTCTTCCTCAGTGAAAGTACAACAGTTTACCTCAGGACTAGGCTTTAAGAGCAATGCAGGCAAGTGCTGCTGTAAAATGAATCTTTCCTCTAAAGGTTATGCCCTTAAAAAAATAGAAAACCTGTGTCATTTCAAATTTATCCTAAACTCAATGTTGCAAGATTGCTTAATTTGGTGGTAAAACCATGTTTCTTATTTTAAAAAAGGAGTTATTAGTCAGGATCTCTCCTGAGTGGTACAGAATCTGATTTTAATTTATAAAAACACCAGATTTTCATGCTAATAACGATGTGTATTTAAGACATCTGTTTGAATGTCTGCAAATGTTAATTTACCAAGGGGGAGGGAATAATCCAATAAAAAGTTGTTACATTCTTTTATGAATTAATATTATGGCTGTTTAATAGGTCTTCTACCAGAGTTTAAGTCAAAATGAGGTCTTTTATCTTTATGGCGCCTGCACTGACGCAGCTGCTCACAGTTAATATTGCCGATGAACTGTGCCTAATTGAAAATAAAAATGCAAATAAAAGACCTTGTAGTACATCTGTGTAGGCTGAAGCCACTTCAAGGAGCTTGTGACAAGAGAGACCTTGAAGTATCCATGGAGAATAGAGCATAACATATAACTCAAGAGTCAGATGACTATTTGTGGACAGTGGCAGCCTGTGTAATACAGGCATGTAGACCACAGGATATTGTGTGCGTCTTTAATTAGCATCGTGCCTATAGACTCTTTTGGCTTAGTGGCCAAATAGCGACCCTGTTGAATGTTGTCCAATAGAACTGTCTGTGACAATGGAAATGCTCTGTATTGTGGCATCCAATATAGTAGCCAATAGTTGCATACGGCCACTGGGCTCTTGACATGTGCCATGTGCGACCGAGGAGGTAAATTTTAACTTAAATTCAATTTAAATAACAACATGTGGTTAATGAATACCATATTGGACATGCAGAGAAGCAAGCAAGACCCATTCCTACTCTCTTTCTGTAGAGGTGATGGGGATGTTAATTTTGACTCTGATTGCAGACTATTAAAAATCCCAAATCTGCCACTGATTAGATAAATAGTACTGAAAAAGACACCTATCTTGTTCATATTTCAGCTGCTTTACCTGCAAAGTGAGAATGGTGATGACAATGGGATCACCCAGAATAAACTAACATGCACAATAGCATGAGTGGCTTTTTTCTAATATTCAGGAGAAACCATAAATTCTGCAAGGGTTCTGTTTTAGTAATGATTCAAAGAGTGCCATGTATCCAGCAGACTTTTCCCCACAAATGTATTGTAGATGGGACAAGGTTATATCATGACTTCATGATATAGGGGGACAAAAGGAGCATTTGTCAAAGATTATCACATGCTCAACGTTGTTCTAAGCCTTTTCACAAAAGAGAAATTACAAGTGAATGTGGACCACACTTGAGAGAAGCCAACCAGGCAGTGAGATTTAACTGAGGCAGTGTATTGGTCAGGGTTTTACTAGAGGAACAGAATAGATATAATATAAGGAATGGATATTAACACCAAATATACAATCTATAAGAAATTGTAAGATTGGCTTACAATAGCCACAGAGTCAGATGAGGAAGCGCGCACAGGGCATCTGCACACTCCGGACTGAAGGATTCAATCCCGAGGCTTGGACTCACTGCAGCACTCTGTGTAAGTGTCTGTCGGCTGATGGGTCCGTAATGGAGGACTGAAGTGTCTGTAGGTAGAGGCTGAAGTGTCTGCGGCATAAGGCAAGAGATCTAAGCTGGAGGCTGAAGAGTCTGCACTGCAAGCCAGACGATGAAGTCCAGTCTGAATGCAAAGACCAAAGCTTCTCCGATGAAGTGAAGTGTTGACTCCTCCTTCAGCCCTTTAAAAAGTCTTTTTGTGCTCAGTCATTCTGACATGGGCTCATTGCGCCCTAGGGTGGAACCAATCATACCCCAGGACGGGCCCTTGATCCCGTTCTAGGGAGAAATCCAGTCATATCCTAGGCAGGCCCTGGTGATACTCCAGGGAAGAACCAATTGTACCCCAGAGTGGGGCTCCCATCGACAGGGAACTGGGCTGCTGAGTCATTCAGCCCAGTTGACACATTGTATCAACCACTACAGGCAGCTTGGAAAAATCAGAAACAACAACAAAAAAAATCTCATCAGTAAGCTCCAAAGTGAGAAGGTCTCAGTGGATTTCAGGTAAATATTCCCAATTCCTTGGTCCTGTTCTCCAAGTCTATCAAGAATGTAACATGAAAGGATTGAAAACAAAAGCAGAGTGTGTTTCTTATCCTAGACTCCATTCTAACATTCGTACAACACGGTATTACCCACCAAGGGCTCTGCACAAAACCTGAAATCAGACTACCATGGTTTAAATCTTGGCCTATTGCTTGCTAACTATCTTTGCTCCAAGTTCCCCTTTTATCAAGTAGGAATAAGAATGGTCACAATCTCATACACATGGTGCAATGGTTAAATGAATGGAAGCAAGCCAGGATGATGCTGAGATGCAAAGCAGACAGCTATTACTGCTCTCTCTAACAAGCAAGCTGCAGTGTGGGAGGGTGAACAACAATAATCTTTAGCCTGTGTGGTGACTGTGACTTTCTGGCCATTACTGAAATCCAAAGTTACAGACTACTAGTGCACTGAATGACTTTATAAATACCTAGTTACAACCCTCCTCTTTTGAAAGATAAGGGAAATAACTGAGATGGAACATGGTTCTGGATCGTGTGTGTGGCAGAACTGGGCCTACTGTAGAGAGTACAGAAGCTTTCAGTGTAGCAGGCACTTGTCATGTCTGTAAAGTGCTTAATTAACAAGTCCCCCAGTCTATTCTCTCTCTTCTTCTCAGAACAGTTTCTGAAGAACTGGAACTTTATGTTTCAGTTCATCCTCCCATGAGCCGAAAAGAAAACAAGGCACAAGTTTCACTTCCTAAATCGGACCTAGGAGTTTGAGCTGAGCTCCCGGAATCCTTCATGACCTGGGCCTTATCAGTGCCTCTGGTCTAGTGGTCATGTGAATCACTGCTGGAATCAAGCTGTTCAGTTCTTCCTCTTTGAGTCACTTACTGTACACTCTCTGTCAACCGGGTTGGCAGCATGGAATGCCTGAGGTGTGGCAGCTACAAATATGACTCATGATACCCAGGCCAGTGTGAAAACCAGCACTGGCTATGTCCTTTCACAGCACATAATTCCTACAATACAATTGTTGGTAAATCTTTGTATAAGCATAAGGTAGAGAGCTGTCCATAGGTGTGTTGGCCCTTACCAGCTTACTTAGTTTTGCCTGGTCAGTAGCAAAATGGCAAGAGTTCTGTCCTTCACAGTCACAAAGCTGATGACAACTGACTGCAAACATTCAGGCCTCACATTCTACCAATGGAAGAGAAAGACTGAGAAACCAGTCTTGGGAGCTTTCGCCAGTGTACCTGCATTGAGGTTGCAGATGAAATTTCCTCAAGATTGAGTTTCGAATAGTAAAACAAAATGAAAAAAAATGAGGTTTTCTCATCAGAACAAGACAGAAATGTTTTTTGATTTCTCAGAAATGAGATTCATTTTGTACCTGATTTGACAGTAGTTCTTAAAACCAATTTACTTTGGCACTGGTTCATATTTTTTAACATTTAGCAAAACTGAAGATAGGTACTTGAGGAAAGAGATAATGTTTAATAAGTAAGTGCACTAGTTTTAGTATGTTTTCAAAATGTTATTTACTGTGTCTCTGTAGATTATAAGCTGTGGATCTTCTACTATAGTCTCAGAATTTAACATAAAAATAAGCCACAACCATCATTTCATTGAATCATTAAATAATAAATGAATAGAACTAAAATATACTTTTAGTGACATCTGAGAGTATGATATCGAACTAATATACAGATTATTTTAAGGCTGAAGAAAATAATTTTGATTCACTAAAAAAGTTTAATTAGCAATATTATTAACATTATTGTTCTCTTATAACCTTGTATACAAGAATGTACAAAATACAGGTCAAAATTGGCGTTTTACTATTTATAGACTAGAAAAAGAAAGGGACAGGAGAGAGGGAGGTGCAAGGGTAACAGGGGAGATGAGTATTAGGGTAGGGGGAAGGTGATAGGGGAGATCAGAGGGACCAAAAAGTGCTGTGCTGTGCTCATGTAAGCCACATGAAAGAAAACATTGTAAAATTAATATCCACCAATTAAAATGTTTTACAAATTAAGTTCAATTCTTGTTTAATGATGAGAGTTAATTAGCCTATCAATGTTTCTAACAGGCATGATTAGTGATTTTTAGAGTTATATAATATTTTATTTCACATTGACTAGCACAGAAATTCTCCTCTTTGTGCTTTTATGCACACACATATATGTGATTATTCTCTAGGGATAACTGCTTGATTTGTGTCTTTTAATGTTTTCATAAATTCTTTGTATCAGCTTTAGTAGTTGAACGCAGTATGTAAACCATTTTTTAAATAAAAACTTTCACCTAAAGGTAGAGTCTTTTTCTACTGAAGCCAAATGGTTTTAATGGAATTTTGAGATTTTAAATAACTGTATTGCTGGGCGTGGTGGCACATGCTGGTAATCCCAGCACTTGGGAAGCTGAGGCAGGAGGATCAGTGTGAGTTTGAGACCAGCCTGGGCTAGAAAAGTGAGCTCAAGGCCAGCCTGAACTGCATAGCGAGACCTTGTCTCAAAAAGACAATAAATAAATAAATAAATAAATAAATAAATAAATAAATAAATAAATAAATAAAATAAACAACTGTATTAAAGAGAGAGTAAAATTTTTGACCACTCAGCAAAACTTTGAATGGACTCACATGGGCCATTGGATGAGTTTCTAGTTAGTTCCAGAAATATAGGTGATTGCTTCATATTTTTAATTTGGGTTTCCATGTTTGCTCCTCGATGGGCACATCTCATGAATACACAGACTCCTTCCACTCAAGGCTTACAGCATCCCTGGTTGCCATGGAAACTCAAGGATCAAATGCACTGTCCACTCATTGTGGCACAACTGGCTCATTCTTAAAGTTCGAAGTCTGAGAACAATTCACATGGTACCAACCAGGCAAGTACACTGGCCATTAGAAATGTCAAGGTGCTATTGTAGCTTTAAAGACAAGTAAAACAGAAACTAGAGGTAATGCTTTAGGCCATTTTTCTGAATACCAAATCAGGAAAGCATAGGAGAGAATTTGAAAATAAGAGAAAGCTACTTGAAGAAGTATATTAACTATAGCTCGATCATATAAATAGCTAATGCAAAGTTGCCATTCTCTACAACTAGTCTAGAAAAATCCATAAGAAAACTTGAAATATCTTCAAACACATAAGGTTTAGTTGCTATGGAGAGAAGTAGTTGGCAAAGCCTAAGCTCCTGCCACATCCTAAGCACCTTAAAAGACTGTTCACACATCAGATGCCGGCTAAATTTAGTGACAGTAAATTTGGAATTAAAATTTTAAATAATTATGCTTACTTCTGTAGAAGGTGATTCATTTCTCATTTCAAGTCTCAGCAATAGATGACCACTGTAGGCATGGAGGAAACAAGGAAGGAAAGAGAGGAGAGAGAGAGAGCATGCAAGACAGAGACAAGGGCAGCAACTCACTAGGCTAACATCTTACAAGAAAGCCAGGGTTTAAGGCTGAGAAAACTTCATCACTGAAAATTTTTCTGAAGTGGCCTCTCAGCTGCAACATAATTGTCTCTTAGCAAGTCTAGTACAATTTGTTTTATTTCTAAAGTGAGAAATCACTATTTTTTTTTTTTTTTTTTTTTTTTTTTTTTTTTTTTTTTTTTTTTTTTTTTTTTTTTTGTGGCAATACAGCAGAATAAGTAATTGGTTTACATTTGGAGACTAAATGTTCCAGGCAAATGAATTTCTTTTCAGGGCAAAATTGTTGTCTGCTTAGGGAGTGACTTGCTTAAGGAGCCCTACGAGCACACAGCTTCCCTAGGGAGAAAGGCTTCCCATTTCTTCTCTTGAGCTTTCTGTGTCTGTCCTCATAACTCATCCACAGGATAAAACTTAATTCTCAGTCACCCATTATTTTCTATTTACCCATGACTTCCCCCTCTCGTCTCCTCTCTCCTCTTTGTCTCCCTACCCCTCCTCCCTTTCCTAAGCTTGTAGTGGAGGACACATCTGCAATGTGAATGGGAAGTAACTGAGGCAGACTTCTCACCAGCAAAGACAAACAGAGGGCAGACCAGGAGGTAAAACCAAAAGGAAACAATGAATTATAAAATATATTTTCCACTTGCTGATCTCATTGTAACTCTTAAAAATAAATGATAAAGGGAAATCTGGTGCAGCGTTTCTTTTGTAAAATTGTTTTATTGAGAATGCCCATAAAGATCAAGTCTCTCTATCTTCCTTACTTTAGTGATACATAAAAGTGAAACCATAAAGTCTGTTGTGTTTGTCCTTTTGGTGCCCAAATAATGCTATTCTTCCAAGTTCCCTAATGTGAATTTTAGAAACTTCTTTCATTTCTTCATCTTGTTTGTATCCATGCTCATCTCAATCACTAAAGTATCTTTCTGATTATTAATTTCCATTCTTTTTCCAGTCTAGATTATAAAAATACTAGATGGTCATTCTGTGTTGTCATTGTACACTACTAATAGCTCCCTTTGCTAACAAGAATGTACCCACATTGCAATTACTTTACTCAAATGATATTTCTTTTTTACTTAAAACCTCTTGAAATCTCACTGCATGCAGGATAAAATTAGCAGGTTTTAAGTAAATACTGTTTCCCCTCTTTCACTTTTTATCCTAAGCTTGAAAATCAAAAAAGAAATATAGAAACCACAAGAAGTTTATTTCCATACTCCTTGACCTGAAATGCTAAAACTTAATATTCTAAACTTCCATTTAGGTCTGGTCAGATAGATGAGTAGATTAAAGCACATGCTTAGGTAGATGTAAGGACCAGGGGTTCCATGCCCAGTCTACCACGCTGGTCCTGCCCTCAGGGCATGCTGAGGTGGTGACTGAGACTGGGCGTGGTGGCACATGCCTATCATCCCAGTGCTAAGGAGCCTGAAAACAAGAGGATCTGTGTAGTGAGACTCTGTAGACCCTGCACTAAATATATAAAAATAATCATATTAAAATAGATAAATAGATAAACAAACTTCCACATAGTGGGACCTACTCCTTGCAAATATACTTGCCAAGGTAAAATAGGTTGCAACATAGTTACTATAGCATTTAAGAGACTTCAGAAAGCTCTTTATATAGTTTGAGTAATATTCGTCAAGGTTTCCCATTTGTCCCAGTGCTAAATGATTACCTGCGCTTTATTCAATTCATATGACAGCCTTCTAAGATACTTATTAGTATGAGACACATTCTGTGAATGGTGAAGCCTATGGAGCTAGTTATCCATGGCTGACCTAGAGCCTAAACTCTTACAACTTAAACTCTCAATGGTGTTGTCCATTAGAATGTTCTGATGCCAAAGTCATATTATATAATTCTCTCATTTACTAACTCTAACTGAAAATACAGAGTCGACTTAGATGCATAAATTAATATGTTCAAGAGAACTTGAATGCAGAGCTTTCAGTCATGTATAGATCAACACGTCAGAAACAATTAGATTCTGTATCTATTATTGCCTAAAAACAGCTAGAAGAATGATGTCTCTCTCCAGAAAGACCTACAGCTAAAGCTGCAGCTGTGTCTTCTGTCTGTCTACCCAACATGATCATGGAATCATAGAATTATTTTTTGGGGGAAGAAATGCCAGACATAATTTAAAAAGCCAATTTTTTTCATCATGACAATTGAAAACATCTAGAATTAAAATATGAGCTATAGAATTAGCTCTAATTGCAAGAACACGTTGTATAATTTTATCTAATTTGATGTTTTGTAACAACACACATGTTAAAATTTAAAGTCACTCTGAAAGCTCAGACCTTATAAACACCGTATAACGTCCATGATTTTCACTGTTTACCATAATCCTAGCCTTGTCCATAGTCATTCTTGGGCAGTCCCAGCTTCTGGAAAACCCGTTGCAAATGGGACTGTTCTGAGCTGTGCAGCTACACCCGCTGCCTGGATCATAATAACCAGGAGGGCATCCTGAAAAGGAAAACAGCAAGGCATTAGCTTCAGTTAAAAGATACTTGAATTTGGAGTGAGTTCAAAAGAGAAAGACAGAGTTAATGGAAAAAAAATGAAGGGAGACAAGGCATTACCTATAAAAAAGGAAGCTACAATAGAGAAAACACAAATCCACAGTATTTTTAGAAGGTGGAGAAAATTAGCATTAAAAAGACAAAAATGTTGAATACAAATGAATTTTAAAAACTGAAACATTCCATGCCCGGCTTGGACAGTTTTCTAAGAAAAGAAAAATGGTTTCTGATATCCAGTTGAGTTAACATTCTGAAAACACTAGTAATTGAGGAGAATTAGGAAAAGACATTAAAGAATGATTGCCTCGAAGAGATCAATCCCACAGCTACTGGTCCTTACACCATTTGAGAAACGGCTGGGAATGTCCACAGATGAGGGAG
>PVJA010035621.1:0-21701 GCA_004027025.1 Myocastor coypus | reverse complement strand
AGAGGGCAGAGGGTTGAAAGGAGGTGAGGCGAACGGTGGAAAAACATATATTACGTGCAGGTGTAAATTCCCTATGATGAATGTTATTAATGAGTATGATAAATATGTACTAATAAATAAAGTTAAATAAAATAAATATATACACAACAAATCAATGTACCCAAATTCGAAAGATAAATGCTACTGGACAGAAAAAGGTAAGCAAATTTCAACACAGCTGTAATGGGAGATCTCAATACACCAGTACCCCAACTAGCTAACTAGACTTAAAAAATCAGCATAAGAAGTCAGAGTTGAGCCCAACCTTTTAAAAAAATGGATTTAAAGTTATCTACAAAGTGTTTTAGGGCTGGCCAAATGGCCCAGTGGATTAAAGCTCCTATAAGCAAGCTCAGGGGCCTGTTCCCAGGGTGCACTGAGATGGCAGTTAAGACTGCGTGGAGTGGCATCACCCATAATGCCAGCTCTTGGGAGGCTGTAAACAGGCAGATCACTATGAGTCCAATCTAGAAATGAGATGCTGAACAACCTGTAGACCATTCCCTGAAATGAAAAAAAAAAAAGTATTCCATACAAGACAATACAGATTTTTTCAGCAGCAGGACAAGATTCACATGATCATCTCAATAAGTGCAAAAAGGCATTTCACAAAGTCTAATATCAATTCATGACAAAAATAAAACATGAAGAAAATAGATACCAAAAGATATTACCTTAATTCAATAAGATCAATTTATGGCAAACTGCTACCAATATCATATGAAGGAAAAACTGAAAGTGTTCCCTTTAACATCAGGAGCAAGACAAAGCTACACACTATCACACTTGCTCTTTTTCACATAGCATTCAAAATTTTTGCCCAAGCAATCAGACAAGAGAAAAAAATAATAGGGTATGTAAAGGGAACAGTGGAATCAAATTATCGTCATCTACAGATGACATGGTTCTCTATATTGAAGACCCAAAACATTCTACCAAAAGCTTTCCAGAACTAATAAATCCATCAATGTAACAGGACACAAAATCAACACAAAAAAAAATCAATAGCATTCCTGTATACCACTAGTGAACCAGCCGAGAAAGAAACTAAGAAAACACCATTCTGAATAGCTTTAAGAAAAAAAAAATTAAGATTTAAAAATTAACCTAGGGAGCGATCTCTGTAATGATAACTCTGAAACAGGAGATCATTTACGATATCAGAAAATAGACATATCTTGTGCTTGGGCAGGCAGAACAAACATTGCCAACATATCTATGCTTCTAAAACTCATATATATATATATATATATATGTAATGCAATTCCAATCAAACTACACACAGAATTCCTCACAGAACTTGAGAAAGCAATCCTAAAGTGTATAGGGAAGCCAAAGAGACCATATGAGACCCAAAATAACAAAAGAAATTCTGCAGACCAGGAAGCATCACAACCTCAAACTTCAAGTTATGCTGCAAAGCTACAGTGGTAAAACCAGCATGATACCAGCACAAAAATGTTTTGCTCCATGAAACAGAATAACACTACTGAGATTCTGTCTCACCTCAGAAAGAACAGTGATCATCAAGAAATCAGCCAGTAACCTGGTTGAGGGGCTGTAGGGAAAACCCAAGCCTTTTCCACTGTTGGCTGGAGTGTCAGCTGGTACAACCACTACAGAAATCAACATGGACATTTCTCAAAAATCTAGGATTGGAGGTTGCATTCAATCCAGCTGTTCTGTTCCTGAGTATTTTTCCAGAAGAACTGAAAGCATCATGTCACAGTGATATATGCCAACTCATATTTATAGCAGTACTAAGTGTAATAGCTAAATCTCAGGGAAAACACAAATACCCATCAACTGAGGAATGGATTAAAAAAGATGTGATATTTTCGTACAATGGAATATTATTCCTCTATAAAAAAGATACACTTGAGGCTTTTAGAGGTAAATGGATGCAACTACAGACCTTACTAATAACTAAGATAAATTAAACCTGCATGTGTAAATGTTGTGTTATTTCCCTGGTGTAAGTAAGAATCTGAAAGCGTAAATCCGCTCTGAAAGGTACAACAGACACTGTAAAAGGGAAAGAAACTGTTCTAAGGGAAGGAACAACTGGTATGTGGGAAATGGGAAAAGAAAAAAAAAGATAAAAAGAAAAAAAAATATATATTTTTAATAACAGGTAATTGTGCAGCTCATTTTTGGTGGTCTATTGAAAGGAGCAGTTAATGTTTAAAATTTTTCTTTTTAAATTTTTTTATAGTTTTGCCCAAACTTACAGGCTTATATCTAATAATCTAAACAACTAATTTGAAGACAACAACATGAAACATACTAATCATTGTTGAATTCCTATCACTTTGTTTAGTGAAAGAGTGCATTATTACATTTTAATCTATTCTTTGTATTCTCTTTAAAATTAAAACTAATAACTGATACAGTAGCATACTCAGCAATTAAAGTTATCTAACATTTGACAAAGGAACAGATGTTGGAGGAAAGACAGCCTTTTTCATAAATCATGCTGGTAAAACTAGTTATGCTCATGCAGAATATTGAATCCACACTCTATATTTCACCATGCACTGAACTAAAATCAAAGTGGATCAAAGATCTAAATATTAAAACAGAAACACTTGAGACTGACAGGGAGACTTGGCAGGCCCAGCCCTCCCTCCTGCCCTTCCCCCCAGCCTTCCGACTGTGACTCCACTGAATCTGGCCACCCGTCTTCCCATTGAAGACTGCCAGAGACTTTCTAGGCTAGTACCCACAACCCCAGCCTTCCTGCTAGAGCTTGGTGAATCTGGTCACCCATCCTTGACTTGAAGACCACCAGGGATTACTGAGTATCACAGTGACCTGCAGGAGCCTTGGGTAGCACTACACTGTGCCGATCCGCCATCCAGAGAGCTTTGTGCAACTTCAGTCTGTACTCATCATTGGATACTTCTTGAACTGTGGCTGTGTACTCATTATTGGATACTTCTTGAACTGTGGCTGTGTACTCATTATTGGATACTTCTTGAACTGTGGCTTGCCCCACTCTTCTTAGTGAGGCAGAAACCACATTGGACACCACACAGTTGGAGCTTAGATGAGCACATCTCACCCTCCCACTCCCATGAGAGTCTTGCTAACATGCACCCTGGCCATCACTACAAAAAAAAAAAAAATGACAAAAGGAAGGAACAAAAGGTAACCTCAGATCTCTAACCCACACAAAATAAGTCCAGGAGACAAGGTCATAGAAAAGCTTGGAAGTCACAAACCTGAAATGTCTGAGGTGATGGCAACTGAGGTAAGGAAATAGCTCCATGAGCCTATGGAGGAAATCAGATCAGAAATAATCTCTCAGGTAAAGAAGGAAATGACAACAATCATGAAAGAATTGTTACATCTAAGGAAGACACAAGTTAAGAAATAGAAGGGAATAGGAAAATGATAGAAACGATGAATAAATAACACAAGAAAGAATTAGAATTCATATAACAGTTTTAAACAGATATCCAGGACACTAACAATTCCACAGAAGGGTGGCAAAACCACTTCATTGGAAAAGGAGACAGAATGTCAAATTTTGAAGATATCATTGCAGCTAGTGAACACAGAAGGAAACATTTCTTAAAAATAACAAGAAACTCGACAATAACAATACAACATCTGCAAAATGAGGCAAAAACAATGTAAGATTAGGACATATCTGTGAAACAGCTGTAGACAACACAAAAGACATAAAAGAGTGTTTGCAGAAGTAGTAGCAGAAATTTTCTCAAACATGGGAAAAGAATCTGACATACAGTAGCTGAAGCATATAGAACTCCAGCGAGCAATAATAAAAATAAATTATCTCCCAGACATATAACGATTACGATCCCAGATATTGGGCAAAAGAATAAATATTGAAAGCTGTTTGAGAGAAGAAACAGATCACCTATGATCAAAGCCCATCAGATCATGGAAGATTTCTCGACATAGAACATCAAATCAAGAAGAGTTTGGAGTGAAATATTTGAGGTACTGAAAGAAAACAATTTTCAACCTAGATTGTTGTACTCTGCAAAACTATTAAATTTCATGGAGATAGTGGATACTTCAATGACAAACAAAAGCGGAAGAAATTCATGCATAATTTTTAAAAAAAGAAATCCATGAGCACCAGTCAACCCTACAGAGGGCACTGACATATTTTAGAAAGAAACAAAGATGAGTACAACTTCAACAATAGAAGAGAACAACCACATAGAGCAAGCAATTAAGCAAAAGGGAAAAGCAGGGGTCCTACAGTAACAAAACAACATGACAAAGATAAGCCAGTGCATGCCAATTATAAGTATCAACATGAATGGGCTCAGTGGATCAACCAAAAGAAACAGACTGGCAGAGTGGATAAAGAAAAATCTAACATGATGCTGCATACAAGAAACACATTTAACTCAAAAGAAATTAATTAATTTGAGGATAGCATCATGTAATACAGCAGCTATTATTAAATTCCTATTACTTTGGTGAAATCTTGTATCATTTCTAATGCTACAAAATTTTTTAAAATCACTATTTTGTATTCCTTTAAAATAAAAAAAACAGAAACAATTAATCTGTGGGAGATAAATATAGGTGAATCTTTTGATGACAATAGGCTTGACATTGCCAGTTCTGTGGATAACCCACTACTATTATGGACTATTGGACTATATAGGGTTATTTTGCTGAAGATACACACCTACAATATTTGAACGGCAATGGAACACCCATCTTTGACAAAACAAAAAAAGGGGGATATAAACGAAGGACCATTTGTAGTGAAAATAATGTATAGCTCTATCTGTCTGTCTGTCTGTCTGTCTGTCTGTCTGTCTCTCTGTCTGTCTGTCTATCTATCCAAAATAGTTAGAATAGATATACATCTATTTTCTCTTAGTTAAATGAGGATAAATATTTGTGCTAATAGTGTTTAGACAAGATATGTGTACCCCTTGTACTCTGAATAAGTACTCCGAAGACAACAACATGCAATGTATTAATTATTGTAACTGTGCTAGTAACCTGTTTTGAAATTGTTTCAGTGTTGTTTATTTCCCATTAAAATTAATTTTAAAAATATGTTTCACATATGTTTCCCTTGAGCCCTGTGATCATAATATTCTGTTTGATAGATGAAAAATGAATGGTTCATTAGCATTCATAAATAATCTGAAAGTTTTTTTTTTTTTTTTTTTTTTAAGGAAGGAAAGGTTTATTTAGCTCACAGTTCGTGGAGGTTTCAGTCCATATTCAGCCGGCCCAAGCATCCAGTCCATGACGGCAAAACAGCAGCAAAATAGTGACAAAGGCAGCCAACCAAACACAGCAGCAGAGAAACCAATAATCTGAAGTTCTTCTCAACAATTAGTGATTAATTCCCTGTTCAATTCCTGTCAGTGTTCTAGGTGCTGACTTTGCAGTCACAAAGACGGAGCAGTGTCTCACCGGGAGAATAGTCACTCCACTGGATAGTAGGAGTTGCACTGGAGGGAAATATAAAATGCATTTGTAATTTGTGAGCAGGGTGCCTAAACAGTCTGACAGGAGCACTCAGTAGGGTCTGAGAGAGGGTGGCAGAGGTGATGTAAGACTGAGTTTTGAACAATTGATCAGCAAGAACATAGGAGTGTGCTCCTCTGAGATTCTGTGCTATTGTAAAATAAAATTCTGTCCAGGAGGTCACTAAGGGTTCATAGATTCCCCAGCTCTTTGGCATTTCCATGGTGCAATAACTTTTCTAAGATGGAGGTGGTACATATGTGTAATTTCTTAAATTTAAGGAAGAGGCAAAGGGAAAATGCTTTCTGTAGCAACTTGTTCTCCTGCGTACCTAACCTGACAAGGGAGGTTGGTGATTCACTTTCATAGAGCAGATGTCTCCTTGAGGCTGTATATCTGAGGAGCAAGTGGCTCAGGGACTGCACAGACAAGGCTTCTGCAGTGAGTGCTTAACAACTTCTGAGGAAAACTCTCCAACTTCATGGCATTACTTAATTCAAAGTCTGAAAGATTTAAAAATGGGTAGATCAAAGTTTGCTTTTATCTTTGAACACTTAATTCTTAACTGTACATACATAAAGAGTGACTAACAATCAAATAGTAAAAAAAAAAAGGATTTGATAGCAGCAAATCTCATGGAGTTAAAGATACACAAAAGAAGGATGAAATATTGTCCTTATGTAAAATAATCTATTGGATTGTTTTAAATTTTAGAGGTCATCTGATAGCCAACTTTCTCAAAATACTTTATTTAGGTTATGTGAGGTATAGCATAATTTGTCATTGATATCCCAGTATATTATAAAACAATTTTTTTTTTTTTATTCGGCAGCAGATAACGATGTGGTCAAATATCTGCTCTTTTAGTCTAGGCATTGTTCCTAGATCACTTCCCTATTGTCCTGGACTTGTTGATGTTACTCATTTTTTTTTGTCCTGTGTAACTTACAGGATTGCAGTCCCACTTATCTCTCTTTGTGATTCAATTACCTTATGTGCATTATGGGAAAATATTACATTTACTTAACAGCATTTTATGTGGATTAAAATGTTAACATAGGATAAGAAGTACTCTATTGCTATGAGTTATCATTCTTATCATTGTTAACTTTTCCTAAATAATTTGTTTGTTTTTTTAAGTAAGCAGAACAGATTTTTCCAACTGTGGATCAAAAGGAGGAAGCAGCCCCTGTCTTGTACTGTTATGGTTTAGTAGAGAAAATGCATCTATAGGATTCTCCTGGGCATGAAGGCATGTGTTGGGCAGAGGAAAGGAGAGACCAATAGTCTTCAGCTCAGGACCCCCCAAAATATCCCAGAGACAAGAGGAGCCCTAAACCAAAATATTTTCATTAGCTATGACTTTTGGTCTGTTTAACATTATTCCAATAATAATGATTGGCCCGAAGAACTTGGGCCAGGCTTCATGTCCTGAAAGCTGTAAACTTAGTGATTCGCACATTGAGAGTGACAGGCAGTTTCTAGGCCCCTTGGGAAGTCTGTAATGCAGACACCTAATCTATAAGGATATAGGTCGCCTTCAAGATTTTATCACCTCAGTAGAATGTGTTCTGAATTCAGTTAGAGATTCTTGAAAAGCATCCAAAAATTTTAATCATGAAGATGTTTTTATATCAAATTTATTTTACCAAGCTTATTTGGTAAAAACATTTTTAGTGAAAGCTTTGAAAAAACTTCAGACTGCAGGACAGGATATGTACTTACGTACATGTAACTGTACTTATAAGGTGTCAAAGATATTTGCTTATATGCATTCAGTATGTTAAATAAAATGTCATTTAAATTAATTAATTTAATAATGTAATTTCACATAGCTTATTTATCATAAATTTTCTTTTATATTTAAACTGCTACGTAGTTTTGAAATAGCAATGGAGAAAATTCTGTGCCTCTGCTAGCTCCTTGATATCTATTATTTGTGTATCAAAGAAATAGCCTCCTAGCTGGATAAAGTAGAAAAAAAAAACATATACTTACCAACAATTGGGATATTTTTGTATTCATCCAGAAACAAATTAATCTTTTATTTTTTAAATTTTTTGAAGAGCGCAAAATATTATTAAAACAAAAATTACAAAAGACACAGAATTTAACTAAGCAAAATAATGTGTATTTCACAGTATTTGTTGTAATGCATAGAATTGTCTTCAAATTAGTTGTTCTTGTTACCAGATATATGCATGCAAAATTGGAGGAAGAAAAAGAAGGACAAAATTATCAGAAATTAAGAAGAGAAAAAGGAAATAGAATTTAAAAGAGAAGACACAACAAATTAAGCTTTAACTGTTCCTTTCCATAGACCAGCAGAAATCCATTTTACAGGTGAGCAAACAATCATGCTTACATACACAGACACATTTTCCTTCCCTCTGTCCTCCTCCTGTCCTCCTCATTTCAGTAGTTCATTCCTTTTGAACAATTCCATTTCCTTTTATCGGCCTGTGTTGTACCTTTCAGATTTTATTCTACCTTTCAGCTTCTCACACTAAGGAGACAATATGATGTTTACACATGCAGGTATGATTTATTTCACTTAAGAATATAGGATCTAGTTTCATTTATTTACTGATAAAAGCCTCAAATTCATTATTTTTATAGCTGAATGATACTACACTGTGAAAAATACCATATCATTTTTATCCAGTCCTCAGTTGATAGACATTTGAGTGGCTTCCATGATGTAGCTACGACAAAAGGCACTACTATTAATAAGGGCATACATATATCGCTGTGGTATGATGTTTTCAGTCCTTCTGGAAATATACCGAGGAGTCCACGTGAAATGCTTTGTGGAAGCCCTTTGCTTACTAGTTATTTTCTGTTTGATAGATACCTTACTAGAGAAGGACACCTCAGTGGCTAAACTCCAACAGACTTTTCAGTGGCTAATGAAGCTCATTCCCCTAAAGAAAAGGGAAATCCTATATTATACCCTAGAGACTTAACTATTGAGAAAACCTCTTCCCTCATCATCCCCTTCCCTAGGTCCAGCTTGGGAAGGATCAAAAACTAATCCTGTCTTTTCTGCCTTTCATGCTTTGTAATTAAGCTTTTTTGCTGGGTGATCAAGGGCAAGTCAAAGCAAGACCTGTATAACATGAAACGCAGAGCTAGATTGATGAGATGAGCTGTAGGGGGCTTGGATCAATAGCCTCCAACATTGCAAGTTTAACTGGTTTCCCACTGCAATTATGGAACACTGGACTGTGTGTACATCTGCTTCCTCTTAATTCAAAGAGAAGAAATTTTTTTTCTTTCCTTAGCAACATCAATAGGAAGGTGGGTCATGCCCACACACTGCGCTCTGTATAACTATTGTGAGGGCAATATACAATGTGTCAACTGTTAAAAAAAGAAAGAGAAAAAAAATTAATGTTTATTGAAAGTGTTAATGTTTAATTGCTTGATCAATCTTATACACCAATATCTATTAATCTAAACTGATCCAATGATGAAAAAATATAGTATAACCATTGTTAAATTAAAAAAAAATTGAAAAAAATATGTGAAAAAAAACCCCCTAATTCTGTCAACTCCATCAGCTTCAGGTCTAGACTTCTGGATACACAACTCCCAACTAAGGTCTTGGGAACCAGAGATTATTACTGAGTCTGACCAACTATATTCAGAGTATTCCTGTGAATCCATAAAAGATTTACCATTCTTGTTCAAGGAAAAAAAAAAGGCTGCATGCTGGAATTCGAACGCTTGTAAGGAAAAAGTGTCAAAAGTATTGACCAACTTTCAAACTTACCCTGCCTATGGTCTCGATGTATGTTTTAATGCCATAATCATTTGGCTTTTATCTTTATATCTTCCCTATGTCACCTAACATATCAAAGTCTTAACTAACTATACTCATTGGGCCTTAAACAACACTGTGGCTGCTTCCTTCTTGAATGAAGAAGTAAAATTAACAAGGTAAGCCATCTTCCAAAATTGGATGCCAGCAGGCACTTTAATAGTAGCACAGCTGGTACTTACGCAATTATAAAAGGTGAATATTATGTATGTATCCCTAATGCTTCTGCTAATATCTTTAAAGCTGTTAAAGATATTAGATGACAGGTTAATGACATGTGGAATTCTGAAATTCCATGGACCTGCTCCTTATCCTCTTTAGGGAAATGTATTACTTATTTCTCCTTGCGGAAAACCTTGTTGACTATATTCATAGTTATCCTGTTACACTTATTTATTTATTTATTTATTTATTATAGCCGGCTCAGCCTGCCCCGGTAGTGGGGCTGGAGAAGCTTGTGGTTCTGGGGATCCAACCATGGTTCCTGTAGTTGTCTAAGCGTGTCTAAGCAGGTATTTTAGACCACTGAGCCCACTTGCTGGCCCCTATCCTGTTAATTTTATTATTTTGTGAATGCATACTTAAATGTTTCTGTGATGTAGTCTCCTCCAGACTTTAAGCTGTATGTGTACCCAAGAACACTTGGTATCTATTGAGGGTCTTTGGGGAGACCTTCTGTGGAATATCAGACTGCAGATCACAGCTATTACCTTCTCCAATCGAAAGTAGCCTAATCAGTGTTCAGCCCTTGCTCTCTCATGAAAGTTAGGTGAACTTCTTCATGGGAGAATACTACAGCCAGTAAAGCTAGGTAGAAAAATTGTAGACTGTCAGACACTGCCTAGTCCACTACAAGTCAATGCAGAAGATAACTGTGGCTGGAGGTGATTCACTGAAGTCCAGGCTTCAAGAAAAAGAAGAACCACTTCCCCATATTCTTCCCTCAAGGATGAAGAGTGGTGATTGATATTCTAAGTAAGCATCAGTCACCTTGGGTGGAGGACCAAATCTCTTACCCCTTCTAGGCAAGGCCTTGTCCATCTCATGTGCACCTGATATGTGATTTATCTCCCACTTGATCCCAGTTTAATCAATATTACCCTGGCTCCTATACTTGTGGTAATCTTATTGGTTGACCATAGTTTTGTTTTGCCTCACACCCATCCTATGATTTGACATTACATCAATATTACCTAAGAAACTACTTGTAATCTTATTGATTGGTTATAATTCTGTCCCACCTTAAGCCCAACTCACCTCATGAAATTTTGCTTGATAAAATACCATTTAGAAGCGAGGTGGTGGGCAATCCACTTTCTGGGGCTCCTTCTATCCCTCTCAGATGAAAGTTTTATTTGTCTTTGCAAATTTTTTCCTAGTCTTAAAACAAAACAAAATAAAACAAAACAAAATGATTTAGTGTTTGTACTTAACCTCCTGTACATTGAAAATGATGTCTAGATTAGTATGAAATAATATTGATACAATATAAATCAATGTAAATATTTCTTACGTTTGATGGTTTAGCAACTAATGCAAAACATATTTACATATCTTCACAATAGGTGCATTTTTAAAAAACATTAAAAACATTTTGGAGTTTGTTTTTTGATAAAATTTTGATACATTTTAAATATAAATGTTGTTGGCATTCACTATAGAGAACTTGTATCTGTCCATGACATAACGTGATTCTTTTTTTCCCGGTCCCATGTCCTTTCTTAAACCCCTCTTTGCCTTCCCATTTACAGAAGCTAAAAAGTTACATTTTTAAATTTGTAGCTGGTCAAATCTTTGGATTCAAAACTTGTAGGATGTTATGGTTTATGGCTAGTTGTTCCCGCAAAGCCTCATGCAATCATGGGGTGGGGACTTCTATAGATTGAGACTTGACTCATGAGTCAGTGGGATTATGTGTTTTAGTATTGATGAGATAATTGGTCTGTGTACTGCTGGGAATTATAGCTGTGGCCTGAGGTAGATAGGCTAAGGCAGAAAGCCTGATGTAATGTGAAGAGAGACAGAGAGACAGACTAGCACTGTTGCTCCCTGTTCTCTTAGTTATTCCATTGACTCTGTTGCCATTGTTGATGTTCCGCTGCTATGAACTGGATGCTCTTTGCCCTGTTCCACTCAGCCTTGGGCCAGCCAAATATGGACTGAAACCTCCACAAACTGTGAGCTCAGTAAACCTTTCCTTCCTTCATTTTGAGTGTCGGATATTTGTCTCAGCAACAAGTAAAATGTAACTAAGACATAGGGCTAGAACTCATAGGTACAGAGGCAGGTAAGGAAGTAAGAGCAGGCTTGAAACAAAAATCGTAAAATATGACTATGACTCCAAAATGATTTTAAGTAAAAGTTTAATGTTCTGTAAACATGTGAACACATTAACAAATGAATTAATGCTGTGAAAGAGTTTGGCAGAAATCGCTTCTCCTATAAGACTTGTTTGGAGGTGCGTCTTCAGAATCTTTCAATGTTTAGTCCAATATTTGTCTTTCAAAGGGTTTTTCTCAATCAAACAAACAAGAAAATATTATGTGTCATATTATGTGGTATGGTAGCTAAGCATTATAGGACAACTAGGACAGCTAGGGATCTCTACAGATCTCTCTTTCTTTCTCTTTTCATATATATATGTTTGACTTGTAACCCTTTCTGGCCTCTTGGGTTCTACCGAAGCCAAAAGGAGAGGCATAAGACAATACTGTGGCATGAGCTATGTATAGTTTATCATATGAAGGGTCTTGAGAATAAATAACTATGATCTTTCCCAAATCATAAGGCATTTTAAAAATCTGGGAAGGTTGGGCATGTTGTAAACCAGCTAATACGTAGGCTGGCCCAATAAGAGTTTCCCCAAATCATTAAACTCACAAACATGCACCAGAATCTTTCCCACACTTGTCATTGTCATGTTTTTGTGAAAAGAATTTTATTCATGGGAAAATAAGAAATATCCATCAATACTATAATCACAGTTTTCACATAAACATAACTTGCCTGTTCAAACTAAACATTGGAAGTGAGAGAGCTGATAGCTCTTGTGTCAACATTTTTTATGTGAGCGTATAGACAGTGTTACAGTTCATAGCTCAAATATCTCCACATTCTCATGGGTGTGGGAGGAGGTTGGATTATAAGCCATCACAGTTGTCAGTGTATTAACCTGCGGATGCACTGATCACTGTGCTTTTAGGAGGTGGGGCCTAGTTATAGATAGGTCACGAGGCTGTACTCTCACCCTTTGCTCCTTACTTCTCTGTTCTTTTCTATCTCTGGAATCCATAAGCTGATCTCTTTTTGCTCCATCCTGTTCCTCTGTTATCCTGATGATGCCTTGGGGTCATCTGGTGTCATGGACTAAATCCATCAGGAAAAGCAAACTATCTCTCCTTAAAGTTGGAAGTGGTGGAAATTTTGTCTGAGTGAAAAGAAAACCAAGACAGGCAGTTCCAATTCTCGTTTTCTCCATGATGGCAGAAGTAAAGGTAAAATTGTCAGAAATACTCATCTTCCTTTAAGTTGCATGATCTGTAGAGTCTGTGTTGAACTCACTGGCAGAAATTAACATATCTGGGTTTTGTGAACACGGGGATCAGTGGCTTTTCCAAGTAAAGAGGGTAGCACATCTGCCCAGCACTCCACATTGTGCAGATGCTCCATGGCAGCTGACATCTTGGCTTCTCTCCTGTTTAGTTGCTCCCCCTTCCCCTGATCCTATCTAGGAGTTACTGGCAAATCATAGCAGCATGAACATGTAGTAAGAATTTTCCATCTTTAGAAAGGAAGTTTTGTTGGGTACACAACTGTAGTTGTGTAACTTTAGTGTTTTTAGCTACTTGCTGGATCTGCTTTGTATGCAAGAAACTTGCTTAGCTGCCTTCACATTGAAGACTTGATGGCTAGCTAAATCCCCGAGGAGGTCACTGCTGCTTAGTAAGTGGTAACTCATGGAAAGAGGAAGAGAGGGTCGCTTCCTTAAAAGAACAAAGCGAGGCAAACGAATGGTAGCAGAAATTTTGTAATTAATTTTGTAGAAGGGATACGTGAAGCATCATATTCTTAAGAGTATATGCAGCTGAAAGCTTTTTCTTGCTGTTGTTTTGTTTTGGCTTTTGCTTTTGTTTTTGGAGACAAGGTGTCATTATGTAATTCATGCTGGTTCTGCACTCACTATGTAGCCTGGGATAGCCTTGAACTCACAGTGTTCCTCCAGCCTCGACCTCCTGAATGTCAGGATCACAGGCATGTTCCATCACATGCACCTATGTAACTGAAAGTTCAATGGGTTAAAACTGATGGCGATTACATTTCACCAGTCCCACAGCTATACTTTCGTGGACTTTTCTGTCATAGTTTCAGAAAAGCTTATTTGGTTGTCCTTTTACTTTTATTCATTTATTTATTTTTAATGTATTTAGTACAGGGTCTACAGGGTCTCACAACACATATTGGGCTCATGGTGATGATCCTCCTGTTTTTAGTTTACCATGCACTAGAATTACAGGTGCCTCACCCAGTCTCAGTCTTCCTCCTAGGGCCCCCTGGTCCCTACATCTGTCTAAGCAGCTGCTTTAATCTGCTAAGCTATCTGGCTGGCCCTGTCCTTTTAATTGTAAGAACACATTTTTAAAGGATTTTTAATTTTTTTTACTTCATTTATTTATATTATGGCCTGCTCAGCCTGCCCTGGGGGTGGGGCTGGCACAGCATGTGGTGCTGGGGATCAAACCACGGTCCCTGCTGTTTCCTAATCTTGCCTAAGCAGGTGCTTTAGATTGCTGAGCTATCTCACCAGCCCCCAAGAACACATTTGTTAATTTAAATAGTTTACATGTTGGAACATATGGAAACTAAAATCAAAAGGAGAAATTGGTTCAGAGACAATATAATTAAATATGGGAAGAAGTAGTATATGGTAATAAAATTAGCTTTAGTGGCTTCCAAGAAAACATTAAAATTTTCTCTTGGTTTTTTTTTTAATATATATACTTAGTAAGACTACTAGAATTTTTGCTTTCGTTTTTGTGGGAAACATAGACATTTTATTTGATTAAGAAAATCAAATAAAAGTTATGTTATGGCGTGCTTTATTTTTCTTGGAGATATATATATATATATATATATATATATATATATATATATATATATTTTTTTTTTTTTGTGGGACCAGGGTTCGAACTCACGACCTTGCACTTGCCCAGAAAGCAGTTGTGCCTTGGAGCTATCTCCCCAGCCCCTCTTGGATATATTTTATCTACTGTGAAAAATGGATTAATTGTAACACACATTACTATGTCTAATTGGAACATGTACACATGTTTCTGGACTAACAGGTAATCTAAACTTCAGGAACTATTAAAATGATTTGATCCCCTGGTTTCTTTTCAAATTGTATAAATCTTTTGCCTTTTTAAAATGATTTGAACCTTCTCATGGAATCTAGCATACAGGATAAGCAAGCCATGCAAAATAGAAATTATTCTTTTCTACCTCACAACATATGATGAGTAGATATGTGCGTGCGTGCGTGCATGCGTGCGTGTGTGTGTGTGTGTGTGTATTTGCCAAGGTGTGTTTGCCTGGTAAACTGTGGAGACACACAACCCTTCAGAATACAAAACGAACTTTGCAAATCATTTTACCCACCAAACGAATTCCATCTTCCTTATTATGAGCAAAGGTCTTCTCCAGATAGGAGAGCTTCCAAGATGCAGACACTTGGAAATATCTTCACTACCTTAGCAGGGACAGTTCAACCTTTCCCAGGTGCCTAGTGTGTGGACTACTGAGGCATCTTCATTGGTATGCTGCCTTATAGAGCTAATGAGCCCTACAGAATAACTTGTGACCATTAGCTGTGGTTGCTTTTGCTTCTGCGCATATGTTTCTGAAGGGTAGGTAGAGTAAATCAGTTACCAAGTCTTTCTCTTCTTTTACTTCTTGTTCTGTTTTCATCTTTTGTGGAATTTAACAACAATCATTATATTGCATATTTCTGTCCTCAAATTAGTTGCTCAAATTACCAGATACAATCATGCAAAATTGGTAAAAAATGAAAAAGAACAGAATTAAGCATTGTTGTTCCTTTCAATAAACCAATAGAAATCAGGAGTACAGTTGCCCAAGCTATCCATATATATTCCCCGCCCTTATTTCTTTTCTCCTTTCCCTCACCTTAATTATTGCCTTCCCACGTTTGTGGTGTGTGTAACCAAGCATGGTGGCTCAGGCAGAGTCAATGTGTAACCTACTATTTATTGTTGTAGTTTGTGGCCGTGGCTGCATAAAGCATGAACATGACTACTCAAAGGTGAGACTTCAGTTCGGTCACTGAGGGGACTATTCATTTTTGAATCAAGGACATGAGGTCAAAGATGGAGAAGAAGAAAAGACTTTGCAGAGTTTTGTATCAGATCAGAGTTCTGGTCAGGGGATAGGGCTGGAATAGGATGTTCATCACATAGTGAATATTGTCATAGTTTAAGTAATTTTATCAACACAACAGCCAAAGCACATAGCTCTGAGAGCAAAGTTCTTTTCATTCTGTTCACTGATGTTCTGCAGATTCTGCTCTAAACTCTATCCATGCATTGCAGTCCTTTCTTTTTTTGTACTCACTTTAAATGCTCCTTTGGCTAAAGTTTCCCTACAGCTTTTATTGAATTACAGTCCTCGTTGTATCAATTGTTTCGTTTTCCTGTAATGTGTAGTCAAGAGCCAACTTTTACAGCACCATGAAGAGTTGTTCCACTGTCTGAAAAATTCTCATGTGCCTCATGGGTTCATTCATCTCTACTCCTTTCAGATTCCACTACTGACCTTTGTTCTGTCTCTAGAGTTTTTCCTTCCTTAGAAATTCATAGAGTTGGAATCATGTAACATATGGGTTCTTCAGACTCTCAGATTTTGCATAGGGCTTTGCATTTATGCTTGTTCCATATGCCTGCCTGGTCTGAAGCTAGTTTTCTTCTTACCATTGAATAGTGCTCCTTTGAATTTATGTGCAAGTGTGAAAGGGTATTCCATGTTCATGGATTGAAATTGTTAATATTGTTAAAATGTAGTTCTAACAAATGTGAACTTTAGAGTCCATAAAGTTCCCATCAAAACTTGAATGACATTTTTCACTGAATAGAACAAAAATAAAATTTATATGCCACAGAATACTACAAGATGACAAAGCAAATTTGAAAACAAGGCTCAAGGTATTACTTTTCAAAACTGTATTATAAAGCTACAATTGTCAAAAACAATATGGTACTGGCATACAAAGAGACATTTTATGTAGACTAATGTAACACAATTGAGGACCTAAAAATAAGCTTATGGCATTGTGACATAGATTTGAAATGTCCCTAAAAATTTACATTCTATCAATTTATTTGATAGAATTTTGATGATAGGATTTTGGGAAGAGATTAGGCAACAGGGCTCAGACTTCATTAAGTGGAATACTTTATTGATGAGATTGTAATGTGATGGCATTATTTGTAGGGGACGACAACAGGAGGTGGTGCCTAGTTCAAAGAAGTATCATGGGACATGGACTTGGTGGCAACATGTGGTCTCTAGTCTCCTGCTCCAGCTATTGTGAGACGAACACTGTTTTCCATCAAGTCCTCATACCATGCTGTTTCTGCCTTGCCACATGATTAAAAGTAAAGGAGTAAGATGCCCGTGACTGAAGCCTCTGGAACTGTGTGTGAAAGTAAATCTTCTCTTCTTTAAGCTGACTTTCTCAGATATTTTTTCATAGCCATGGAAAGCTGACTAGAGGGCTGGTCAGATGGTTCAGCAGACTAAAGGGCCTGCTTAGGCAGAGCTCTGTGGTGGGAGCTCAGTGCCCAGCATGCCATGCCAGCCCCATCCCCAGGGTGCCCTGAGACAGTGGTTGAGACTTGGCATGGTGGCACATGCCTATAATCCGAGTGTTTTGGAGGCTGAAAACAGGAGAATTATTACAAGTCTAACCTATGTAGTGAGATGCTGTAGACTCTTCAGTCCTATACCAAACTCCTTAAAAAATAAAGAAAAGCTATGTAGCACATAGGGTCAGTACCTAGTCTTTAACAAGGGTAGTAGAGTATACAAAGGGCAGGATCTCCTTAAGTAGTGATGAGAAATTCATCAAACTGGAAACTTGCATCCTGCACAGAAATGAACTCAAAATGGATTAAAAATTTAAATGTGAGATGGACAGTGATAAAAACCTCAGAAAAAAATAGAAAAAATTCATTAATTTTAGTTACGACAGTGATTTTATGGGGGTATGATATTAAAAGCACAGACAACAAAAGCAAACATATTAAAAAGGGACCTCAAGGCAGAAATCTTTCACACAACAAAGAAACAATCAATACAGTGAAAAGACAAACTATACAATGGGAGAAAATATTTGTAAATCACATATCCAGTAAAAGACATACTAAGACTAAATAAGGATCTCTTACAACTTAGTAGAAGAAGGAAAGCTCATTTAAAAATGGACAAAAGGCCTAATAAAACATTTATGCAAATAAGACCTGCAAATGTGCCACCGTATATGAAGTGCTCAAAATCATGAATCATTGAGAATTTCAAAACAGAACAACCATAAAACATTTATTATCTCATACATTTTAGACTAGATACCATTACAAAGACAAAATACAATAAAACTTGTTGAAGGTGAAAAGAAAAAGGAAGCTTTGGAAGAAATTTAAATTATTATAACCATTAAGAAAAGACCATGGAAATTCCTTTAAAAAACTGAGAAATAGAATTAGTATATAATCCAACAATCCCTCTTATGGGTATAAAATTGATCAATATATGAGAAATATTTGTAATATTTCAGAGATATTTTCATTGTAGTGTTAGCACAAAAGCAAAGATATGGAAACAACCTATGTAAATGGATAAAGAAAATGTGGAATATAATACAATGGATATTATCCAGCTGTATAAATAAAGGCAAAATACAGATGTGGTGGCACATACCTATAAATCCAGCACTCAGAAAGTTGAGGCAGAAGGGTTTCTTCAAGTTCAGGGAAAGCCTGGACTTCATAGTGAGACTCTGCCAAACAAACAAACAAACAAACAAACAATGAAGGCAGATTCGACCTAGTAAACAGGTCCAGCATGTGAGTAAGACTTCCCTGGGCCCAATGGATACTCATTAGACCCAGAAAACAGGGCTGGCATGGGAATAAGACTTCCCAGGCCCCACCAGAAACTCATTCAAACCAGCAAGCAGGCCCAGTGTGTGAGTGAGATCATACAGGGTCTGCCAGAAATTCACTAAACCCAGCAACAAGGCTTGGTAAGTGAGTGGAACTTCATCCATCAGACAGTCCCAGTGTGTAAAACTGTGGCAGAACTTCCTATAGAGAGGCTAGAGCCAGACTCACCCAGCTGATCCAGGAGCAGAGCATCTCACCAGCGTGGCACAGCAAGTTCAACACCAATGGTGGTAGCAGGCAGAAGTATAGGACAGCAGAGTCAGACCCAAACCACAACCACCTGACAAATTTGAACTTGTTAGATCCAGATCTGGTGCTAAAGTAAAAACTCTACCAAAACTCTATACCAAAGGTCAGAAGGCAGGGCTATATAAAATGATAAAAAGAACTAACAAAATGCATTCTCAGGCCCTGAGCTGACACAGAACAAACGCAGGAGATAGTAGCAAAGAAGAAATTGGAAATCACACACTTGAAATCTCTGAAATAATAGCATTTGAAGAAACAACTGCAGAAAGTTATAGAGGAAATCAGATGAGAAATATTTTCTGAAGTAAAAAATGAAATGATAATTATAATGAAAATGTGAAGTGTTTTTAAAGACACTGATAAAAAATAGAGGAGGATGGAAAAATGATGAAATCCTTGAATGAACAATATAGGAAAATAATAGAATACGTGAAGCAGACTGAAAGTGCTACCCAAGAAATTAAAACCTCAAGCACAAGCTGGAGAAACTGTTTCAATGAAAGTGAAAATAGACTTTCAGACCTTAAAGACACCATCACAGCTATTGAAGAGGTAAGAAAGGATCTCTTAAAAATAAGTAGGATATAGGAAAAAATAATTCAACATCTGGAAGACAATGCAAAAGATCAACAATGTGAAATAGGCATCAATGAGAAAGAAGGAGTCTGCACAAGTCATATAAAAAGAATACGGACAGAAGTACTAGCAGAAAACTTCCAAAATATAGGGAAAATAATTTGACATTCTGGTAACTGAAGCATATAGAACTCCAAATAATATCCAACCAATTAAAACCACACCCAGATATAAAATAATCAAGATCCCAGAAATTCAGCACAGGATCAATATACTAAGAGCTGCTAGAGAAAAGAAACAGATCACATTTAAGGGAAAACCCATTAGAATGATATCAGATTTCTCTTCACAAACCATCAAGTCAAGAAGTGCACGGAGTAAAATACTTCAAGTCTTGCAAGAAAACAAATTCCAGCTCAGACCGATATACCTTGCAAAACTTTCAAGTTCAATGGAGAAGTGAAATAATTCCAGGATAAAGAACAACTAAAGATTTCATGATGTCAAAGCCAACCCTAAACAGTTTACTAAAAGATATTCTAGAGAGGGATCAAAATGACCACAAGACCATGAAGGAGAATGGAAAGAACCCACCAAATAGGACCAACAATTAAACACAGGACAAAAAAGAGATATATAATAGCAGTCTTTCAATTATTCTTTTGTATACAGCAGCAAAATATTTCCATCAGCATTTTCTACAAATGGACTTCTTCTGCACCCTATGATTCTGTCTGTGTCTACAGGGTGGATATCAAGCAAATAGCAGTAGCTGAATCCTACAAGTGACACCTGGCCACCAGTAAGCATCATGGACACTGTTCATGTACATGACATACTAGAACTTTGTGCAACACCCTATGCCCAAACTGTTAGAAGTTCTGGTCATATATTCACCATTCCAGTATTTACGTTATATTTTATTCTTAGTAATTCTTTACAACTATGGAAATTTTTCCTAGTTGATATTTTTGTATATATTAATCTAGTCAAATACTATGCAAGTACTCTGAATTTATTACAGATTCGTACATATGACACACAACATTCTGGCATCTAAGTTGGACTCATGATTTGATTTGAATTTTAGAATATTATTTTGAAATATTAATTTATATCTAATTAACTTTCTGAATATTGTTGAGATATAATTTTTGTTTTATGATTCATACTGTAACTTTGACTTATAATATACTTATAAGTCATGGTATGATATTTTCTCATAGTATCAAAAACTTTAAAAAGAAAAAAAAATATATATGTATGTATACACAAAAGAGTTAAGATAGATATACAGCTACTTTCTCTCAGATCATTGAGAATAAAAGTTTGTGCTAGCCGGGTGTGGTGGCTCACGCCTGTAATCCCAGCACTCAGGAGGCTGAGGCAGGAGGAATGGTGCAAGTTCGAGACCAGCCTGGGTCACAAAAGTGAGCTCAAGGCCAGCCTGAACTGCATAGCGAGACCCTGTCTCAAAAAGACAGGAAAAAAAAAAAAAGTTTGTGCTAACATTGTTTAAACAAGATATCAGGTCTGCATCTTGTCCTCTGAATAACTATTCTGAAGACAGTATGCATTGTGTTAATTATTGTAACCATTCTACTAACTTTTTTTGAAATGGTTTCATTGCTATTTTATCTTTTTTCTTATTAAAAGGAAGTAAAAAAATAGTGACAAAGAAAAGTTATAATTGAAATATAAGAGACCCAAATCGCACGGCTGGGAGCTGAGCCTGCGCGCCCGCCGTGGGTAAGCTCCCTGCACCCCTCTGCCCCGCCTCTGCATTCCCGCGACTAACTTCCTGTTCCAGCCCAGACCCAAATCGCACCGCTGGGAGGTGAGCCCGCGCGCCGGCTGGGTCAGGATCCTTGGCCTGCCTTCCCTTTCCCCGCCCCCCCCTTTTTTTTAACCCCTCCAGCCCAAGCTCCAGCACCAAACCCATCAAATAGCCCATTTGACAACCGATCTGGTCCACGAGCCTACCAGGACTACTCAATCCCAAAGCTCCACCTCCACCTACAGACCACATCCGCCAGGATTCACAAAAGCTAGCAGTCAGAGCCCCAACACAAGAGTCAGGAACCTCTGTAGAAGAACCACCTTGGACTCTCCAGACCAAACGCCCATAGACACAGCATAACATCACCAAAGTGCAGAGGTCGCTTCCATACAAAATGATAACAACAAGGAGTAGGAGGCAATCTCAGGACCCGTGCCCACCCAAACCAAATACAGAAGACACTATCATGGAAGAAAATGAGAATTATACAGATGAAACCTCTGAATTGGTAGCATCTGAGGCAGAC
>PVJA010035620.1:0-21684 GCA_004027025.1 Myocastor coypus | reverse complement strand
CTTCCTAAACAATATTAGTAGAAACTTCTAAGACAAAGTAGCTGTATATCTATCCTAAGTCTCTTGTGTGTGTGTGTGTGTGTGTGTGTGTGTGTACAATTGTTTTTTCTTTTTAAAGTTTCTAAAACTTTAGTTTTCTATGATTCTAGGAGAATCATAATATGTCTTATAAGTAGATTATAAGTCTAAGGTACAGCATTAATCATAAAACAAAAAATATAATTGAACAATATTCAGAAAATTAATTAAATATTACTTAATTAAAAATTAAATATTTTAAAACAATATTCCAAAATTCAAATCAAATCGTGAGTCTAACGATTTGAATATTGTGTATCATATGTATGAATCTGTAATTAATTCTCCTTCATCAAGTTCTGGTTATTTTGATCCCTCTCTAGAATATCTTTTAGTAAACTATGCAGGGTTGGCTTTGTCATCATGAAATTCTTTAGTTGTTCTTTGTCCTGGAAGTATTTCACTTCTCCACTGAACTTGAAAGAGTTTTGCAGGGTATAGCACTTTGGGCTGAAATTTGCTATCTTACAAGACTTATAGTACTTTTCTCTATGCTCTCCTTGACTTGATGGTTTGTAAAAGAAATCTACTGTTATTCTGATGAGTTTTCCTTTAAATGTGATCTATTTCTTTTCTCTAGAAATTTTTAGTATGCTTTTCCTGAGCTGAATTTCTGGGATTTTGATTATTATATGTGTTGGTGTAGTTTTCATTGTGTTGATGTGATTTGGAGTTCTATATGCTTTGGTTGCTGAATGTCAAATTGTTTTCCCATATTTAGGAAGTCTTCTGCTATTACTTCTTTCCATATTTTTTATATCATTTGCACAGGCTGCTTCTTCCTCATTGATGCCTATTAGTCTTACATTGTTCATCATTGCATCATCTTGCAAATGTTGAATTATTTTTTCTTACATCCTAGTTGTTATTAAGAGATCTTTTCTTACCTCTTCATTATAGTTATCTTTTCTTTTTTACTTCAAAATTATTTCTGATCTGATTTACTCTATACCTTTCTGCAATTGTTTCTTTACTATTATTAAATTACTATTTCTTTACTACTATTATGCTATTATTTCAGAGATTTCAGGTATGTGATTTCCAATTTCTTCTATGCTATTGTCTCCTGCATTTGTTCTGGGTGGGTTCGAGGCCTGAGAGCGCACTTTTTTTTTTTTTTTTTTTTTTTTTTTTTTTTTTTTTTTTTTTTTTTTTTTTTTTTTTTTTTTTTTTTTTTTTTTTTTTTTTTTTTTTTTTTTTTTTTTTTTTTTTTTTTTTTTTTGTCATTTTGTGTAGCCCTGTTTTCTGACCTTTGGTGTAGAGCTTTGGTAGAGTTCTTACCTAGCACCAGGTCTGGATCTACCAAGTTGAAACTCGTCCTGGTGGTTATGTTCTGGGTCTGGCTGCTGTGCTCCACTTCTTCCAGTTTCAGCTCTTGGAGGTGAACCTGCTATGCTACTCTGGCAAGATGTTCTGATCCTGGGTCAGCTGGGTGGGTCTTGCCTCTAACCTCTCTGTTGGGAGTTCTGCCATAGTTTTCCGCACTGAGCCTGTCTGATAGATGAAGTTCCACTCACATACTGGGCCTGATTGCTTGGTTGAATGAGTTTCCAGTGGGCCTATGGTGGTCTCACTCATATGCTAGACCTAGTTACGTGGTCTAATCCTTTTTCTCTTTAAAATAAAAATAGTTTTATGTAGGCATTTTGACTGGTTCTTATGTAAACTGACTAATAAATTCATTGCAAATGAGGGAAATTTTTTATTTCACTGTAAATTCACAAGCGCTGATTTTATTCTTCATAACAGAAATGTTTTCATAAAATATTAAACTTAATAAATTTATTTCAATGTCTTCTCTGTGTTGATTTTAATGTGCCAGACTAAAAAAGAATCAACAAGGCAATTTGCTTCTGTAACTTATGATTTGTCATCTGATGGACAAAAACACTTAATAATTTGCCTCCTCTCATGCACACATGCACAGAAAAGAAGAAAATTATTAAACATTTTTGAGAGTTTTCCATATACTAGTTTCAGGAGATGGCTCGAACTCCCTACTAGGTTAGATTCTAATATGCTCATTACTCTACAAAGCACCAGACAAACTTTATTCTGTAGAATTTATATAATTTTACCTCCTATGCAGATGGAAATTGTGAAGCCTTAGACATAAAGCTAACCCAGGTTAAAGAAGTTTCTTCATACAAAATAGAAAGAACAGGCCTTTGTTAAATGTCAGTCTTTTTTTAATCACAGATGCACTTTCTGAGGCTCCCATTTTTCAAAAGACTCAAGCATGAGAAAAATTATCCAGGACACCAACAGTTCTTCTTTCTTCTTCAAGACCTGATACTGCAGGACAGACATGCCACTGCTCCAGGGAGCTCCTACGAAGCCTTGGTGTCATTTATCCCCACATCATCAGAAAGATATCATCGTGTGTTTTGGTGTTAACATACCTTCTAAGAAAGAAGGAGATGAGAGAGAATTAATGGATTGAAAATAGAAAAAAACTGCAAATTCAAGCTGGAGTAGAGTGAGTGGCTATGTTAGTACTCCAGGAGGGACTGCAATCACCCTTCTTAGGTGTTTGCATCTGTCTGATGCTGGAAATATGCTTGGTCAGAAGGACAAAGCCAAGCCTAAGACATCACGGATGAGATTTTTCCTGCTAGTGCAATGGAGGAGGAGGAGAAGGCACTTACGAGCCTTGAGGACAAGCGTACTGGACTGACTAGGTGGTGGGACGTCGCATCCAAGTTGATGGTGCAGAGGTGAGTGCATGAGGAGAGGAAGGCCAGTGAGTAGGTAGCCACACTGGTGAACCAGACGCAGGAATGAGGAGGCTGGAGCGAGCGAAGTAGACAATATGATGACAGAGTCCCTCTCACTGGCCAGAGTGAGACTGAAAACTGACCATTTGGAAGGAATCATGCTGCTAATTGTAATGAGAACTGTAGGTCTCAACTCCGTGGCTGTCTGCATATAGATTCAGTGGATTCAATCAACATCCTCCTATAGTCCTCGTGATAAAAGAATTCTCGTGGCAGAAAAGAACTGGTTTATTAATAGGATTGGAAGAAGAGGAAGGAAGCAGTCTCGGTCTTCAAGTGTAGACAAGACAGAGGCCCTCAGAATGGAGAGGAGACAGAGACCAGGACCGATAGAAGGGTGGGGACTACAAGGTCAGGCCGGAAGTGCTCGCACACACATGTTGATGCAGAGGACCCCAAAATGGATCTTAGAAACATGACGAAAGGAAAGACAGCCAACCGTGGGTGCATATATTCCACACATGGCCCGAGAAAGGTCCCTGCAGAGGACAGTGGTGGGCAAGAGCAGAGGTGGCCGAGGCCTGCAGCAGGTCCCTCACGGAGCTCGGGCTCCAGAGGAGGAGCAAGGACCTCTGTGAGTCTCAGGAAGAGCGAGCGGAACATCTGTGGTAGTGTTCTATTGTTGCTGTAGCAAATCATCATAAACTTAATGGTTTAAAGAACACATTTTATTATTCTGCAATTCTGAGGGGTCACAAGTCAGAAATGTGATTCTCTGGCTGCAGCCCAAGTGCCCCCAGGGCTGTGCTCGGTCCAGGGCTCCAGGGCAAAAATCTGCTCTCACTCTTTCCGAGAGCTGCTAGTCTATTCAGATTCTCTGGCTCATAGTCTCTCTGTCCAAGCTCCAACAGGTAGAGCGGGTCTTGATATCTGTCCCTACTTCTGATACTTGCCTCCTCCCACTTATAATGTCACCATGATTGTAAGAAACTCGCCTAGACAGATGACCCAACCTCATCCCCGAATGTCAAGATCTTTAACCTGATACCATCAGTAAAGTCGTCTCCACGAGGTCTGAAAACACAGACAGCCCACATCAGGGTCCCCACCCCGACACCCCCTTCCCCCTCCGTTGAGTGGTACCAGCTAGTGGCTTCTTGGAAGCTCTGCGCCCAGGGCAGGTGAGTGCTCGTAAGTAAGCAAAGCCTCGTTTGTTCTCACAGCTCTGCCCCAGCATGGGTCAGCCCCAGCTCCGCTTCCTGTGGACAAGGCAGGAGGCCAGCAGTCTGGGCCCTACTGTGCGCTACGCGAGCAGGGACCTAGGCTGCTCATTCCTAACCAAAATCTCGTCTGAAACCACGCCTCCTCCATTCCCCTCAAGTTCCTCTCCTTGGAAAAACTGCCTTCCACAGTCAGGGTGGGAACCACTGTTATAAATTATGCAGAAAGGCTGTCAGCTAATGAAAACAAATACATGTGGCATCAGAGAGTCAGCACATGGACTCCTCCTAAGAGCAAAACTACTCTTAATAAACTCCTCATTTACACAATATCGCACCCAGAGGCACCAACACTTACTTTGTTTCTTACGTCATCCGTCGATTGGCTGAGTACTCACTCCTAGATGCTGGCGTGGAGCAGAAGAGCGCACAACGCACTGCTATCAAGAAGACACATTCCCACATCATGGAGTGGCACGGCCTGTAAAGCACAGCCGGTCCCTGGGCTGAAGGACCACGTGGAATGGGGAGCTTATGGTAGGTAGAGGCCACGGATGCAGCCTTGGGTGGGAACCGAGCGGAAGGTGCCCAGAGAGGAGAAAGCCAGCCAAGGAAAGGACCGAGCAGGTGCAGAGGTTCTGGCCTGGGGACAGAGCTGCTGGGCAGGCAGCAGGGGCCAGGGAGCTCACATGCACAGAGGAGAACTATGCCGACTCGTTTCAATTTCTTCTAATATTCACTATTTCTCTGATAACCATAAAAGAGCTAAGGTGAATGAGATAATGACATTTATTTAAATTTGCTCATGTATTATTAAGTCATTTAAAATACTCAAATTAAGCAATGCTTAGTATTAAA
This sequence comes from Myocastor coypus, assembly GCA_004027025.1. Classification (NCBI taxonomy): domain Eukaryota; kingdom Metazoa; phylum Chordata; class Mammalia; order Rodentia; family Myocastoridae; genus Myocastor; species Myocastor coypus. The sequence continues at coordinate 16,811 of PVJA010035620.1, read as the reverse complement.
CTGAAAGTACAAAACATCTATCCCTGAAAGGAATAACTATACCAATTTTTAATACATTTCAATTTCAAATGTATTTCAAAAATGGGAAACTACTATACTTATATTTTGCATTGTGATTTTTATGACCCCTACATTAGGGCCTTTTAAGGTCAATGCAGATTTTCATTCACCTTAAATGAGTGCTCGTTATCATACTGCATGAATCATCCTCATCAGTCGAATCCCGCTCTTACGTAAGTAAACTTGTGCTTTTTCAATTGCGGCTTTCACAGTGTTAGGGCGTAAATCACAGGCAGTGTATAAATATACTTAATTTATTACACAAAGCACACTTCATCAACGCGCTAGCGCACGGCCCAGCGCTCTTCAGCGGCCCTTCTGGAGGCGACAATGCAGGAGCACAGCCAAAAGAGCGGCAGCGACCCGGTACTGAACGCAAAGTCCTGCGTCAGGCCCTGTTGTTCTGCGCAAGGTAAGTGCGTCTGCCCTGCAGTGTCCTCTGTCCCGGTCACTCCAGATGCTCCCTGCCCTCACGGGTGCTTCCTGAGGAGGAACTCTGTTTGGCCTTCTGCAGGCTTTCTTACAAGTTCAAAGTCTGAATCTGAAAAGATGTACGGCTACAGAAACTAGAAAGAAGAAATGCAGAAAGAGGAAGCTGGACAAGGGCAGGACTCACGCTGCCTGGGTGTCACCCGTACTGTGCAAAGCGTTTTGGCTTTCTCCAGGGCAGGCATTCAAATCGATCTCAGCTAGATCGCTTGAGGGGAGATATGTAGCTCCAGCTGACACCCAGTCATATACTTAATGTCCAAACACCCTAGGATGGAGGATCAGTCAAATTGACTCTTCTGATTCTAAGTAAGCAGAATCACCCACAGATGGGCTGGTTGCCCCGCTTCTGTGAGATTGCCATGCACACAGCACACGCCGGGGATCAAACACTACGGTCCTCAAATTGTCAGGACTGTGTCCACAGTTCATGGCAAGCTATTTTATTAAGAACAAAGTGTCTACTAAAGTTTCTTTTCTACAGTTATTTCTTTAATCTTTTAATTTTTATTTTATTTATTTATTTATTTATTTATTTATTTTTGTCTTTTTGAGACAGAGTCTCGCTATGCAGTTGAGGCTGGTCCTGCGCTCACTTTTGTAGCCCAGGCTGGTCTCAAACTTGCACCAATCCTCCTGCCTCAGCCTCCCAAGTGCTGGGATTACAGGCGTGAGCCACCACGTCCGGCTGTATTTAATTTAATTTAAAAAATTATTTTATTGATTTAGTACAGGGTCTACAGGGTCTCACCACACAGAGAGTGATCCTCCTGTTTTCACCCTCCCAAGTGCTGGGATCACAGGTGCATGCACCACCATGCCCAGTCTCAGTTGCTATGTCAGGGTGCCCCAGGGGCAGGGCTGGCATGGGAGGCAAGGGGTCAAACACCCGGCCTCTGTGTCTGCCATGACAGGCAAATGCTTAAATCCCCTGAACCATCTTGCCAGCCCCTTAATTTTATTTTTTAAAGAGAATAAAGTATAATTTAAAAATTAGAAATGATATGTAACTTCATTATACAAAAGGACCGGAATACAACAGTGGTCATTAGATTGCAAATTGTTGTCTCCAAATTAGTTGTTTAGATGACCAGATGTGACTCCTCCTTTTCCCATACTGCACGCACACACACACACACACACACACACACGTGTACACACACACATACACACACCTTACTAAAGGGCAAATGACTATAAATTACATCAAATACAAAATTCATCATTCCAGCTTCCTGGTCTTGCCTTTGTACTGTCAGCGCAGTGACACCATGTAATTCATTATTTCACAATAGTCTTTTTCATTATTTTATATTTTGATACAAGGTCTCACTACACAGTTTGGACTCACAGAGATCTTCCAGTCTCAACCTCCCCAGTGCTGGGGTTATAGGCATGTGCCACTATGCCTGGTTTTAAGGGCCAGCACTTGCGCCCAAGATTCCAGGGATTGAACCCAGGTCCTTCTGCTTGCCAGGAAAGCACTTAGACTGCTGAGGTATCTCTGCAGTGCACAAAAGTCTTGTCTGGGGGCCAAAAAGAAATACAACATCCCTACTAAGTGTTTGACAACAGGGTAAAACCGTAACATTGATTAAAGACATTGAAGGTATCTGTATGTTTCTTATTTATTTATATTTTTGTTTATGCTCATGAGAGCAATACTATGTCCACTACTAAAAAGAAACAATCATTACCCATAACCCATGTACTTTCAATCTATATTTAATAACTTTTCCTTTTTATACTTTAAGGGCTCGTGCCACTCTTATTTATAATCTAATACATGGGTTTTTATGTAAAATTTATTTAAAGAAGGATTTCTATGTTTAAAATATGAGTCTTCTTTTCATTTTTCTTTTTTTATTTTATTAATTTTAATAAGAAAGAAATAACAAGGAGGTAGTTTCACAGTAGGTTAGAAGGGCAGTTATAATAATTAATGCATTGCATATTTTCATATTTGTAGTGGTTATTCATAGTACAAGATGCAGACATGATATCTTACCTAAACACTCAGTACAAATCCTTCTTCTCATTGAACTAAGTAGCTGTATACCTATCCCAATTTTTCACTACAAAATGGTCCTTCATTTATATCCCCCTTGTTTGTTTTGTCAGAGAAAGCATTCCACTGTCATTCAACTGTTTGTAGGTACATGAATACAGCAAAACAACCCAATATAGTCCAGCAATTCATAATAGTGGTGGGTTATTCACAGAAGCTGTCGACTTGAGCCTTTTGCAACACAGCATATGAATATGGCTTTACTTTTTATACCTCATAGTTAGACTTCTCTATCGGATGGTTATGACCAAGATAAAGCAAAACCTATATTACAAAAAATGTAACTTTTGTATCTGACAAGGTCAGTGAAACCATGTACAGTGGTTTGTAGATCTATTGTCAGTGTCAGCCATCTAGATGAACCACGGTCATTGGTTGACCAATTTGCTCTCTGTGAAAGCCTGACGAATGTTTTCCCTCTAGGTGACTCTCCTTTGACACACTATACATCACTGATCATTTTCCTCTGTGGCCCCATAATTCTCCTTCATCAGAAAATTTGGGACAGCACTGAGTTATAGTATGTTACAGCACAGGTTGTCTTATGAGACGAGTCCCCACTGACTTGGAAGGGCTAGGGCCAAAAATATTGGTTATCCTTTTAGCCCTTCTTTTTCTCTAATTTTTTGGTCTGCAAACTTAAGTTGTTAACCATCCAGAAGAAAAGCTTAATGATATTGTTACCCTATGATAGAGCCAGTTGAGCTTAACATCACTGTCTTTCTGAATATCAATCAAATGCCTTAGATAACATGAAACTGGTATTTTCTGGTATTGATATTCTAAACTTTACATACCTATAGAATGTGAAAAAAGCAATTACACATTTTTTACACAGATATTTAGAAATCTAACTATATATATGAAATTGTAGCAGGACAATCCTATAGCATTTTTCCTTGTCTCTTACTCTCTTTTATTACCAGTTTTTAAACATTTACTTGATAGAGTATAGCAATAATTCCTATGACATTAGAAGCAGTATACACTTAGAAGACCAGAATGATAGGCATTCCAAGCCTGGTTTTAGTTGTGCACATTGCTGTTCTCAGTGCAGTTGCTTGGTTCACAGATATCAGCATATGTACTTAGTCAGGGTGAGAATTCTACCACTTAACTGCTAGTTTCAAAAACATGTTGGAGATTCTTAATCATCATGTGTGCATAAATGTATTGTTTGCCTCTGCCATGTTTTCTAACTTTTCCTCTTGCTCTTTCTTCATTGTTTATCTTTAAGTTCTCACTTTCCACTTAACTGTGTTATACCTTTCCATTTTTATTTCTTGTTTTGAGTTCTTACACTATTGAGACTATGCGATATTTACATACATTAGTTTATTTCACTTATATCTTCTAGTTACATCCATTTGTACATGAAGGCTTTGAGTTTATTATTCTTTATAGCTGTGTAATACTCCACTGTATAAAAACACCATATCCTTTTCATCCGTTCTTGAGATGGCAGGAATTTTGGTTGTTTCCAAGATTTGGCTATCACAGATTGTGCTGATGTAAACATAGGTACACAGATATCACTATATTTTCAGTTATTTTATTTTATTTTATTTTATTGTTTCAGGACTTTGTTTGTTTGTTTGTTTGTTTGTTTTTATGGCCAGCTCAGCCTGCCCTGAGGGCAAGGCTGGCACAGCATGTGGTGCCGGGGATCTAACCGTGGTTCCTGCAGCTGCCCAAGCTTTTCGAAGCAGGCGCTTTAGACCACTGAGCCATCCTTCTGGGCCCCTTTTCAGTTATTTTAGAAAATTCCCAGTAAGGGGATAACTGGATTGAATGGGGTTTCCAGTCCTAGTTTTTTAAGGAGTCTCCACACTGATTTCTATAATAGTTGCAAGAGTCTGCATTCCCACCAGCAGTGGAGAAAGGTTCCTTTTTCCCCACAACCTCTCCAACATTTGTTACTGGTTTATTTCTTTATGATACCCATCTTTCTGGGGTGAGATGATATCTAAGTGTTATTTTGATTTGCATTTCGTGAATGGCTAGCGATATAGAGTATTGCTTCATGTACTCATTGGCTTCTAGTATTTCTTTCTCTGAGAAGTGTGTTCATCTCAGATGCCCATTTCTGAATTGGGTCTTTAAATTTTGGGCCCTAACGTTCTTTAGATCTTTACAAATTCTGGCGAGAAGACCTTGTCTGAGTGGTCATTAGTTAAGTTTTTTTTTCCAAATTTGTGGGTTGTCTTTTCACTCTGTTGGTAATTTCTTTTGATGTGCAAAAACATCTCAATACAGGAGGTCCCAGTTAATTCTTTTAAAATATTACTCAGGCAGTTTGATTTTTGTCCATGAACTGCTTCCCTACCCCGATGTCTTCAAGATTTCCTCCTACATTCTCTTTTAGGAGATTTAATGTTTCTGTTTTAATGTTTAGATCTTTAGTCCATTCTACTTTACTGCATAGCAGTAAGTGTCGGTCAAGTTTTACTTTTCAGCATGTAGAGATCCAGTTTTGCAACACCATTTGTTAAAGAGGCTTTCTTCCAGTAGGCATGTTTAGCCCCTTTGATAAAGATAAGGAAGTTGAGTGTGATTGTAGTTGCTTCTGCATCTTCTAATCTATCCCATTGATCCTAAGGTCTATTACTTTTTTTTTTTTTTTGCCAATATCATGCTGATTTTATCACGGTAGCTTTGTAGTATAGTTTGAAGTCAGGAATTGTAATGCCTCCATGTCTTTTTTGCCTAGAATTACCTTTGCTCTTCTAGGTCCTTTCTCATTCAAAAAAATTTTAGGAATGATTTCTCTAGATCTATAAGGTATGCTGGTGGTATTTTGATTGGGATTGCATTAAATCTGTATAATAATTTTGGGAGTATGACCATCTTGACAATGCTGGTTCTTTCTATCCAGGAGCAGGGAATATCTTTGCATTTCCTGAAATCCTCTATGGTCTCTTTTTTCAGATTGCTGTAGTTTTCATTAAATAGATATTTTTACTTCTTTATTTGATTAATTCCTAAGTATTTCATTTTCTGTGGTGCTATTGAAAATGTATTGCTTCTCTAATTTCCCTCTCAGTGTGTTTGCTATCTGTGTAGAGGAATGCTATTGACTTTTGGATATTGACTTAGTATCCTGCTATACTACCAAATTTGCATATTAATTCTAGTAGCTACTTGGTGGAGTTTTTAGGGTCTTCAAGTAGAGTTTCTTGTCATCACAAAATAATGATAGTTTAACTTTTTCCTTGCCTCTTCTTATTCCCTTTATTTCTTTCTCTTGTCTAATGACTGTAGCTAATGATTCCAGAATTATATTGAACAAGACTGTTGACAGAAGACATCCTTTCCTTGTACCGGATCTGAGAGTAAAAGATTTCAGTTTTTTCTCTCGTAGAATTATGTCGGCTGTTGCATTGTCATAGATGGCTTTTATCAGTTTGAAGTACAGGCCCTCTATTCCAATTTTCTGTAAGACTTTGCACATGAATGAGTTCAAAGATCAACGGACTTTGTCAAAGGCTTTTTTTGCATCAGTGGAGATGATCATGTGCTTTTTGGATTTGACTCTATTGATATAGTGTATTACACTTATAGATTTGCATATCTTGAACAATTCTGGCATCCCTGGGATGAGTCCTACTTCGTCATGCCGTATAATCTTCTTAGTGTTTTGCTGTATTCTATTTGCTAGGATTGTACTGAGGATTTTGGCATCAGTGTTCCCAACAGACACTTAGCTGTAATTCTCTTTCTTGGTTGCATCTTTCTCTGCTTTTGTTATCAGTATAATACGGGCTTCCAGGAATGACTTTCGAAGGACTTTTTCCTTTTCAATTTCACTGAAGAGTTTAAAGAGTATTGACAATATATCTTCAAAAATTTCTTGTGAATCTATCAGCACCTGAACTTTTCTTTGTCAGTACATTTTTATTACATTTTGTATATTATTTACTGTTATTGAGGTTCATATATCTTCTTGTTTCAGTTTTAGTAGTTTTTACATTTCTAGGAATCTGTCCATTTTGTCTGTGTCTTCAATTCTGTGAGAGTGAAAAAATTCTCAAAGTAACTATTAATGATCTTCTGAATCTCCACTGGGTCTGTGGTAATTTCACCCTTTTTATTCCTTATTGCTTAAATTTGAGGGTTTTTTTCCCCTCTTTTTATAGAGGCTTATCAATTTTGTTTAATCTTTCAAAGAACCAGCTTTTTGACTCACTGATTCTTTGTATTGTTTTCTTCATCTAGACTGAATAAATTTCTGCTCTAATCTTTATAATTTTCTATCATCTTTGGGCTTTGGATTTGCTTTGCTCTTCATTTACTAGATGTTTGAGGTGCAGCATTAGGGTGTTGGTTTGTTCCATTCTGTGTTCCTAAGGTGTGAGTTCACAGCTATAAATTTCCCTCTAAGAACTGCTTTCATTGCATCCCATAAATTCCGGAAGATTGTGTTTGAATTTTCATTAAGTTGTAGACATTGTTTAATTTCTTGTTTAATTTTATCTGTAACCCACTGCTTGCTCAGAAGGGTATTGTTTAATTTGAATGCATTTCTAGGGTTTTTGTGGTTTCTTTTGTCATTTATTTCCACTTTCATTGCACTGTGGCCAGATAGTATGCATGTGATAATTTTTGTTTTCTTGCATATACTTAAGCATGACCTAGGAACTAGTATGTAGTCTATTTTAGAAAATGTTCCATGTGAAGATGAAACAAGTGTGTATTCAGAAGTGGTTGGGTGGAACATTCTGTATATGTACACTGAGTCCAACTGTTCCAAGTACTGGCTCAGGTCTGTTATTTCTTTGCTAATTTTTGTCTGTGTGACCTATCTTTTTGACGTAAGGGGGTGTTAAGGTCTCCAGTTATGAATCTGGTATTTATATTAGAGTTTTCATGTCTATTAAGATTTATCTTATATAGCTGAGTGCTCCCATGTTGGGTGCATACACATTTATGAGTGTGTGTACATAATATCATGTTCCTCTCGAATTTTTCCCCCAACCAGTATGTAGTGACCTTCTTTATTTCATTTGATCATTCTTGGTTTGAAGTTGAGACTGTCTGCAAAAAGGATTGCTACCCTTGCGTTTTTTCTGAGGTGTTGGGGCATGTAGTATTGTGTTCCATCCTTTGACTTTCATCCTACGAATTTCCTTATGAGTTAAGTGTATTTCTTGTATACAGTTTATTGTTGAATTTTTCTTCCTAATCCACTGTGCCAGTCTATTGCTTTTGATTGGTGAATTCAGTCAATTAACACTAATAGCTATAATTAAGATGTACTGACTTATGCTTGCCATGCTATTTGCCTGCTATTATTTACCTACCCCTTTTTCTCCTGTGTTTGATTGTTAGCCTTATTTGGTGAATTCTTTCTGTTCTCATTCTTGGAGTTCTGGTCATTTTGGCCCCTCTCTAGAATATTGTTTAGTAGTCTATGTAAGGTTGAGATTTTCTTCATGAAATTCTTTAGTTGTTCTTTGTCATGGAAATATTTTACTTCTCCATCAAATTTTAAAGAGAGTTTTGCAGGACATAGCAGTCTAGGCTGGATTTTTTTTTTCCATGGAGGACTTGAACTACTCTGCTCCATACTCTGATAGACTTCATAGTTGTGAAGAGAAATCTCCCATTATTCTGATGGGTTTTCCTTAAATGTGATCTTGTTTCTTTTCTCTAGCATCTTTTTGTATGTTGTTCTTGTGTTGGATTTCTAGGATCTTGACTATTATATGTCTGGGAGTGCTTTTTAATTGGGTTGATGTTATTTAAATTCTAAATGCTTCAGTTACCTGAATTCTGGAATATTTCCCCATATTTGGGAAATTTTCTGCTACTACTTCTGCCCATATTCTTTTGATAGCATTTGTATTGACTTCTTTCTTGTTGATGCCTATTAGTCTCACGTTGTTTAATTTCTTGTTTAATTTTATCTGTAACCCACTGCTTGCTCAGAAGGGTATTGTTTAATTTGAATGCATTTCTAGGGTTTTTGTGGTTTCTTTTGTCATTTATTTCCACTTTCATTGCACTGTGGCCAGATAGTATGCATGTGATAATTTTTGTTTTCTTGCATATACTTAAGCATCTTTTGCATCTTTTTTCAGATGTTGAATTATTTTTCCCTGCATTGTAGTTGTTTTTAAAAGATTCTTTCTTGCCTTTTTACTAGATGCAATGGTATCTTCAAGATTTGAAACTCTATCTTCACTTTCATTCAAACAATTTTGCCAGCTTGTGATTGAGATTTTATTTTCCTGTATATCTCTTTGAAACTGCTTCATGGGATATATTTCTTTCCTATATTATTCATTCAAAGATTCCATCATTTTTCTTATCTCCTGTAATTTTTTGTCAGTGTCTTCTTTAGAAGCAGTTATTAATTCTTTCATTATAGTTATCCTTTCTTTTTTTTTTACTTCAGAGTTTATTTCTGTTTTGATTTCCTCTCTAGCTTTCTGCAGCTGTTTCTTTACTTCACACATGGTTAATTCAGAGATTTCTTTTTTTTACTTCATAGGTTATTTCTGATCTTATTTCCTCTATACCTTTCTGCAGTTGTTTCTTTACTTCAGACACTTTTAATTCAGAAATTTTAGGTATGTGATATCCAATTTCTTCTATGCTAGTGCCTCCTGCATTTGTTCTAGGTGTGCTCAGGTCCTGAGATTGTATTTTGCTCTTTTTTTTTTTCATTTTGTATAGCACTGGCCTCTGATCTTTGGCAGAGAGGTTTGTTTCAGTTATTCCCTTAGCACCTGCTGAAATTCTTACCCAAGAGAGATTATATGGTTAAGGCAGTTATAGTTTTGCATTTACAGAACTATAGTTAGGAACACTAATAATGGGTAGTGATATTTAGCAGTTAACAAACTTTTGTAATTAATTGGTTTGTATTCTAGATAGTAAGAGCAAACATTACATTCGTGTAGCTAAGCAGATATTAGATTGGCCATTTGTATTTAATTTTGTTCCTCTAAGTTCTATCTGGTCACCTCTCCTTGATATACCTAGGGTCTTCCAGACAGACTGGTTCCTCTGGTTACCTGTTGCCCCTCTGTAGATCAAGAGGGAAAGGGAGAAGACACTGTCAGAGATTTCGGTCTACCAAAGTGTCTCCGCTTACTGGGTCTGGATCTACCAAGTTTGAACTCATCCACATGGGCCTAACTTGGATTTGGATGCTGTGCTCAGCTTTTTCATGCTACAACCTATGAGAGTGAACCCCACACATATGTCAGGCCTGGGCTGGGTTTCAGGGTATCCAGCAGATGCAAAGCAGGTCCCACACACTCATGGGACCTGGGCTGGAGGGTCTGGGAGCATGGAGCAGAAGTTCTCATTTACACACTGGGCCTGGGCTGGGTCTCAGCTATTGTGTATTGTACTGTCCCCCAATAAATCTTTCTTATCTTCATCTAAGGAAATCTACCCAAACCTATTTTATATGTAAGTGCTCACACATGCACTTCACCATCCTTATGTCCACGTGGGCCAGAGTGAATGGGTTTTCTTCTTCCTTGTTTTTATGACACTTGTTTTAGTTTGGAAAATTTCATCTTAATTGGCCACTTGGATATTAAGATAAAACCTAGATAATCAGAGTAAATTATAAAACATACCCCTGTAGATGTCTTTGGAAAATTATTCTAGCTGTAGTATTATGTAGCTGTCCTGCCAGAGTACTATGCCAAAACAACAACAAAAAAAGACTAATTTTTAGTTTAGGATTCAGAGATGAGTTCCAGATGCTAATGCAGGGCTGCTTTGTGGCTTCTCTGGGAGGCAGTCAGTTTCCCCAAGCTTCACTTCACCCAGGGCTTGGGTCTCAGGCTGCATCGCAGCCTCCTCTTGGGTTCCCACCCAAGTCCTGGTGGTCTTCAGCAGGTGCAGAGCTCTCCTGTGCCTTGCCCGCAATCTTCACGGACTCCCACAGTGATCACTTCAGGGATCACTACATGAATACTTAACTGTAACTCTCCGGAATTGTGGAACTGCATGTCTATCTGTATATGACCTAGAAACACACACCACATGCCCATGGAGACTTCAGAGTGAACAAGTTCAGGGCCCTAAAGTCTTGGCACTGGAAATTGAGTTTCTTGGCGTCCTTCATCAGAGCGAATGGCATCAACATGCTGTCTCCCCATAGCCAACCACTGAGGCCTGAATTATTTACATGTAAACTTTTCTTAGATTAAGCTAGCTGTAGCTTTCTAATTCTAATCTAACTTAAGTCGCTGTTTGACTTTCCTGGATGACACAGCGAGCACAAATGTGTCCCTTTGGAATCCTGGGGTGGAAGCACTCATAAACTTTTATGGTGTGGACATTTGTCACCTCTAAAATCCATCTGAAAAGCCCATTGCTACTGTAAGGCTATTCAGAAAGGGGACCTTTAAGAGGGAACTGGGCCCTGAGGGTTTCACCTTCATAGGGGAGGTTGGCACAACTCTAGCTCCCCCTTGCCCTCTCACGTACTGCGCTGGGAGACACAACAAGAAGGCAGTCTTCAGACTCATTACTGTATTTCCAGTCTCTGAAACTATAAGCTAATTAGCCCGTCTTGGCTATTCTATTATAGCAGCATAAGACAAACTGGAGCGGCGTTTTCCTATCTCATCCCTCATTGTCCCCCTCTGAAATTCTGAATCGCTCCTGACTACACATTCTATCCTTTTCCTTCCTTCAGATAAGCGGTACTCTGCCTACACTTTCCATTCTACACACACACACACACACAACCACACACACATACACACACACACACATCAATTGGCTGAGATATATTTGGCTCCAGAATATGTCTCCCCATTAGCCCTATGATTATCGGCAAGGTTAGATTTCTTGTTCTGCCAAGACAGTTTCCCAAGATCTATTATATTCTGATCAGAGAAGTCATCATTTTATTGTAATCACTCACAGGCTGCATGGGCTGCTATCGTGAAGTATCACAAGCTGGACAGCGTAAACTACTGAAAGTTTTACCTCTCAAAACTCTGGGGACTGGAAAGTACAGGCCACTGGAAGTTCAGAGAGCCCACTGCTGTCATGACCTGGTGTGACAGAAAGAAAAATGTGCTGAAAATCTGGTGAAAACTCTGCTTGCTGCCTCACCGGTGGTCCCTTCCTACTTGGTGGTAAAGGGGGCTGGTGAAAATGTTACGCTTACCATGTAAGCTTCTCATTATTACTGCAACAAAATGCATTAGATTACTAAGCTATGAAATGAAAGCATTTATTTAGCTCGCAGTTTGGAGGTTTAAAGTCCAATCTAGAGATGTGGTAAGATGTGGTGTGGGGCATCTTTTAGGCAACATGTTAGTGTGGGGCACCACGGTGACTCCAAAGCAAGCGTCACAGCTCCAGTCAGGAGCAAAAGAAAGTGCTATAAGAATCTGTGGCTCTTAGTGGGGTCCATTGTACCAGGGGAGCAATGGTGGTTGGGATGAGGAAAACATAGACAGGAAGATTGGCACTGCGTTAGGTGATGGCTTGTCAGTCTCATTTGCAAGAGAACCTCCAACCCCACACCATGAGGCTCAGACTCCTAGCCATCGTCCTGTCTCAGCCTCTCGCGTGCTGGAACTGCAGCTGTGCACCGCTATGCCCCTGCTCCAGCAACAGTATGGACACTTATTATTACCTTTGCAAAGTTAGTAACACGCGACACAACACTGTGTGGTGACTAAAAGCCAACATTAGCTAGTCAGTGTGCTTCTCTCAGGACTGCGGCAGCACTGAGGCCTGGTCCCACTTTCACACATTTCACCAATTTTCCAGCTTCTGTGGCTCCCAACAAGTGTGAGGAAGGCACCGGAGAACTGCAAGAACTTGCGGTCCTGCCCAGTGGCCCCCAACACTGCCCCAGTGGCCACTCAGACTCCCTCGTGAAAGTTCGCACAGCTCTCAGTACTGCTCCCCTGAGGACCACACCTTGGAGCTCAGCATCCATCCCATAATGACCACTAACTCCTCCTCCGAGGGGCTGCTCCCAAGCGCTAGCCACTGCCCAGATTCTGCCTCAGAAAGCACAGGTCGGCAGACAGCACTGGAGAGGACAGGGACATCCTAGTCCCGCTGTGAAGTTGCCCGGTTGTGTCTCTGGCCTCCTAGGACAATCAGCACAGCAGACGCTCAGGAGCACGACCCTGAGTGAAGGCAAGGAATTGATGAAGGCATGCTAGGATCTCAAGCAATGACAGGCAGGGCTGCAGCGTCACTCACACCGAGTTGTAGTGAAGCAGAAGGTGTCGCAGTGCCTTTACTAATAATTATTTGTGAAATAAGTTTTTCTGCCCCCTCCCCATCCCCCAAAGCTGTCTGATGAGGAAGTGTCCCAGGAGAGAGCGGACGGTGAGGGCACGCCTTCCCTGACATGCCAGGATTGGAGATGCCGCTGAGCTCACGCTCAGTGCAGCCGAAGCGCTCCCAAGGTCGTGACCAACAGCTCTCAGGCTGCCAACAAATTGTTCTCCAGAGCCATGAATAATGGGCCAACAAAATCATGTAAATAGAGATGGGGAAGGCCCGACAGGCCATCCGGTCTCTCCCACGAGAGCACTCCCCGCAGTTGGCGCACGCTAGTCAGGGATGAATTTCAGTACACTCAGCGATGCAAATCCCACCTTCACCCCTGGGAGGCTGTGGCGCAATCCGAAGGATTCATCGCTTCTGCTTGGATGAAGAGTTCCAAAATGTGCCTTTCCTCGGTGCATGTGTGTTTGTCGAGCTACAACACACCTTGTAATTCTATCTTTTTGGGCTTTATAAATAAGAAGTGAGTTGTGTACAACGTTGGCACAGGAATATCAATGCAGGTAGTAACTGAGCTCAGCAGTAAACAGACCGATTGCTTCAAAGAGCACTGAACCGTGATAAGTTCCCGCTACTTTGGATTGAATATCAATTCTTTCTGTTAATGGTGAAAAGTTAGGAGGGGACAGGAGCAGGGAGCTGTGACCATAGAGACATGTGTGTCCCGTGTGTCCATAAGTGTGGAGTCTGGTACACCTCACACCATGGCAGCACTTGTCACTTAGCACCTTCTTGAGAGGACCCAGTTTTTCAAGTAAGTGTCTTAAGAAACATTTGTCTCCTGAACATACTTGGTTAGTTTCCCTAGTGTGTAAAAGCTTGCACATGGCACAATTGCTACAATACCTTACAGTCCAGTTTTGAAACTGCGTATTTCACTGCACATCAATAATTTTTCTCCTCAAAAAAGAGTACAGAATTCAGAACTATTTCTCTTTGCTTCCTACCTGCTAAAAAAATCAGCATTATATTGTGTCCTGATTCTGTTATACAGACTGTTCTTCAGTCGTTATTGTGCGATCTATGCATCTTTTTTTTTTTCTTGGTGCTGGGTATCAAGTGCAAGTTTACCCTTCTGCTTGCCAGGCCGGTGCTTATACCGCTATCTCTGCGGGTACAACCTATTTAGCCTGAACAAACAGAAGTTATAATCATAAATTTGTGAAAGTGGGGAGATGAAGCTTCCTTCTTTGATGTGGCTCTACTCCGAGTGCTGCTGAATCTATTTTGCAAAGCAAGTGAGATGTGTGAGCATCACCACCAGAAAGCAGAGACCCTGCTCCTTTAGACACCAGTCACTACCTGAGTGTCACCCACGCCTACTTTTTTTATAACAGTCATTTGCAAAGTTTGATTTAAATCAAGCTCACATTCTAAATTAAACAAGTCAATATGAAATCTTATAACTAAGTCTCTTTTCTATTGTTGTGCTACAGTACCCCCGAAAACACCTCTACCTTGAAGTTGTGGAGGAAAATACTCTGTACCAACCAAGGAAGCGCTATAAATCCATGACTCTTGCGCGAGCTGGAAGTCTGGCCCCGGCTTTCCTCCAGCTGATGCGCTGCCATCGATCGTCTTTGTTTATGGTCTCTCGGCCAATTCCCAGTCCCTGTGGCTCCGCTCTCGTCCAAGGTAATTATAATTCATTTGTAAGTAGAAGTTCTTGGTCCACTGTTTCGAATGCTTCACTGGAGACTAAATACATGACGTCAGTGGACCCTCTCCTTCCAGTCAGTTGTGAAACTCCGTCAGATGAGCCCCTCCTTACGCTCTGGCATGCCGTGCTCATTGTGGACCAATTTGCTGACACCTCGAGATTTCCTTGTCTTCTGACTGCCGGCCAATCATCCCCGGAGGGTCTCCCCCTGCTTAGTCCACACTGATACATCATGCGACAGCTTGTCAACATTTTCCTGGTTCAGGATCAATGAAGAGGATAATCGGAAAGAAATTTGCAGGATCAGTTTATTTTTTGAAAATCATCTTACGGTGAAATAAGGCATTTGGAGATTTTCAGACTTTTTATTTCTCTAAGGTGTCATTTTCTTGAGAATGAATAAGAATTTCAACACTATAGAGCAACGACATTTTTCAAAGGATGATAAAACTGAGCTAATTAGAGGACAGCGTGTTGCACTGGACAGTTTGCACAAGCAAGGGATGGGTCCATCCCAGGTCAGATGTGAAACAAAATCAGTTGAGTGCCCTGCGTGGAGAAGACCTAGGGCTCTCTCTATGAAGTACAGCACGAATACCTCATGGCATTTGTTCTTATATAATTAAATAGAAAAATTTGAGTAGTCGTAAGTCCTTAAATGACTATTATAAAATTGGTTACTAAAGGAAAAAGAATCTTAACTTTCCAGGTTTCCTGCTGCTCCAGCAGAGCACCCTGGGTAGCTTCCTGCTGGGAGTCTGTGGTGGCCATTTCAGTGGCCTCAACGCCCCAAAGCACTGGCACCACTGCTGTGACATCAAGAGTGTCCGCTCATACGAAGACGATCCCAAAAGACACCCCCTTAGTGTCCTCCTGGAAATCTGTTGATGTTTGCAAGTTTCCTAGAAATATACATTCTCCTCACACAGCCTTGTTCTTCAACCTCCAGGGTTATTACAGTCTGAGAAACTGCGAGTCTCCAGCAACATTTCCTTCAGCTCGGGCTCATGTAAAGGACACTTTAAAAGTCATAAAGAAAACCTGGTCAGCTTGAAGTCTATAATGAAAATGCCTTTCTAGTGACCCAAACTATTGTTCTGAAAGTGAAAATATGCACAGACTTTATCTTATGCCGATCCATTTTGGCGAGAAAACATTTCAATGTGTCATTGAAGAAAGCTCTGATTTTAAAAGTCTGACTGGCATCTTATCAAAATCCAGGCCTCTGACAGCCGGACAACGTGAATTACAGGAGGTTCATGAAGGCCACTAACTGCTCCAGAGGCAGGAGGTGGGCGGGGGGCGGGACAGAATCAAAGTGAGGAGAAAACTCTGCTTTTTTTTTTTTTCTTTCTTTCATTCAAATAACTAATTTCTGGAGAATTTTGCGAAATTAGAATAAGAAGCAGAAATTCACTTTTGGGAACTTGAGCATGCATGAGCAGAGGCTAGCTAAAGCGAACTGTTGAAACAGCACAGAGTAAACTTTAAACAATGTTATAATAAAAAAATTAGTTGTGGGACTTTAAAAAGGCTGTACTCTCTTTAATTTGCCTGCTGAAAATGTGTTTATTTCCTTGAAATTAAGAAGATGAGCAAAAAAGTGCCCCTGATCTCAAATTTTGATCATTGTTTTCAGTATCTGATAAGAACTCCTACTTTTCAAAACCTCTCATTTCTCCCTTAAGCCCACGCAGCAAGTACATCCCAGCGAACGCGTGAAGAGTTCGGTGCTGCATTCATGTGAACACGCATGTCACACTGACAGCGGGGCAGGGCAGCCAAAACCCCGAACAACGGTGACCCACAAGACAGCTCTGGGGACGCCGAGGCCATAAGACAGGCCCGTGCCAAACAGCTACCTGCCTTGGCATGGAACCGCAAAAGACACTTGTGCAACAGATACATTTGAACTCAGAACATTTAAAATTTTATATATTTTCTTCACCTAAAAGAAATACATATATATATATATATATATATATATATATATATGTATGTATGTATGTATATACTTGTACTTTTAGTAATAGAAAATCTAAATTTACAGATAGAAATATTAAAATTATCTCTGCCTTAAAATATAGGTCTAATTTCACTAGAAAATTTCTTCATTTTGCGTGCACACTCAAAAAACTAATATTAAAACAAAATTATATTTCCTATACTTCTAATTCAAAATGCTGTTATTGTAACTACTGACATAAAAAGAATGTTCTTTATTAGTTCAATGATGGTAGAGAT
>PVJA010035619.1:17500-21701 GCA_004027025.1 Myocastor coypus | reverse complement strand
TAGTCCTAGATATTTACTGTTTACTTTAGAGTCAGAGCTGAGAAAACCAAGGGTTATCATAGGAAGGAAAAAGCTAGAGAAGAAAACTTAACATGCCAAAGTATTCTAAGCATAGATATCTGTCACATTAGCCATTACTGGTTTCACAAAAGGATTTACAAGTACCGAAAGAATCACATCAATTTAAAAGTTGTGTGGATAAAACCATATAATACTGGAAAGTAAAGACAAAAAGATTAATGACAATATATACAAAACAATTTAGAATATAAGTGTCTTTCAGGCATTCAATACAATAAAAATGAAACTTTGAAATCAATATGAAAAATTAAATTCTGTTGGATAGTATTTTCCAGAACAAATTAAGCCAGCCCACAGTAAACTCCATTTTGAAGGAAGAAAGACAAATTTTCTTTGAAACTTGCTTTATAGAACTTTATTTTTTGTGCTGCTCTTTTGCACTCAAATGATTTTCAGTATTTGTATAAACAAAAATATTGCCTTCGTCTGGATCCATCTGACTTGACAGCTTCATCCTTCTCATGATAACAATCAAGCTGGAGCTTGATTTCACCACTTAAGTGGAAATTGGTTTCCTAATGGAAAAATGCCTCAAAATTGTGTTGACATAATTCCTGTGCAAAGTCATTTAACAATGCAATATTGAGCAGCCACTCTTCGCTTTGAAGAGTACCTCGGAAAATTGTTTCCCAGGAAATGGAGCATTTTGTTTTTATTTGTTGTTTGTTTGGTTGGTTGGTTTTTGTTTCTGTGATATTTTATGAGCAATTATCTTATTAGTCCATGCTAGAAGCTGGTAATGGAAGTTCTAGCAATGACAAGTCCTTGGTCAGGGGATAATAAAAAGCATGACTTCATTTTAGTCAGTTTTATTTTGAAAATAATACCTTATACTTCTAAGCTGAAAGAGCACATTACTCAATAAAAGCACCCACAGTGAGGGAGACCAGGAATGGCACCAAAGCTGAGAACTCTCGGGCTTTTGTTTGGAGTATCAGTGCAAGAGAAACAAGCAGGAAAAAGCAGGCTGGTCTAGGAGCTTCCCAACAGGCGGACACGACATGCCCCACTGGTCTAAGGGTTTCATTGTCTAATCTTCTCACAGAGCATGTGAGCTTTTGCCCTGCAGTTTAACTGTTCTCTCCTTGGCCAAGACCCTCACTTGGTGTCTCAGGCTTGGAGCCAGCCAGAAATGAAACCTCTGGAACTTTGAGGTAAAAGTAAATCTTTAATGTGTGTCTATCAAATTTTTGGTCACAGATGAAAGATAGGAGCTGTTGCTGCTACTCTGCTGCCCTGATTGATTAGCTGCCTCTGCCACCATTTTGTTGCTGTTCTGCCACCATGAACTGGATGCTCTCCGCCCTGCTCCACTCAGCCTTGGGCCAGCCGAATATGGACTGAAACCTCTACGAACTGTGAGGAGCTGGTGCTACGAAATGCTGGACCTTGGGCATCAGGAGAGGGCAGAGAGGCTTCTCCTTAGTGCTGGCTGCTCATTTTAGCCCTAAGGCCCCAAGAAGCTACAGCCAGCCATATGTCCATCCTTTGTCCCCAGGCTCCCACAAGCGAGCGAAAAGGTCCAGGGAAGCCAGCCGACCACGTGACCTTCAGCTCGCCCTCAGACCCACCCTGTGATCCGCACGCACGTGGCCTCTGGGGAGGCAGAAACAAATCCTCAGTTCTCTCCACTGGGAACCTTTCAGCGCGCAGTGACTTCAAAGGGGTGGACGGGGGCGGCGGATGCTTCTCTTAAAGGGCCATGCCATTTTAATTCAAAGCAGATCCTGGGAGCAGCTATCTAACTCCCTCAGGAGGCAGTCGCCTGGCAGTGAGGAGGAGCCGAAAGGTGGTGGTCAGGGACTATCCTTCTTTCCCCAAAGTGCTGCATTTGTGCCTCAGAATGTGGTTGAAATACAGAGCAGATGGCAGCCAAAACATGTGCCAGCCTCAGCACAGGCCTGTCTTCATACTGTTCCATAGAGGCCTGTCCATCTCTCAGAAGAGGGCACAGAGGCTCCATAGGGTCAGTCCCAAAGGAGGTGGACTGGTGATGGCAACTTGGACACAACATTTTTTGAGGGCAGGGGGAGGGCACTGGAAATTGAGAGATTAAGGCCATAGTGTTCTTCCTACCACTAAAGTGTATCCCCATACCTTTATATTTGTTATATTGGAGATTCAAAGTATTCATTCTGAAAAAAAAAAAAAAAGAGATGAAAGATAAGTACATATATCAAAGAAAAGTCATTCACTCCAAAAATGTAAAAATGTAAAAATGGAAAAATATAATAGGGAACAGTAAAGTCAGAAAGATGAACTTTTTGTCATACATTGTTTTATGAGGGAAAAAGAAAGAGAGAGGGTGGAAAAGAGGAGGAGATGAGCAGACCGGGCCGAGGAGGAATAAAGTAGGAAAGAGGAAAGAACAGATGTCGGGAATGCTACATGTTTTTCAGTAGCTAAAAAGAAAATTTGAGGGGCTAAACAAATAGCTACAGGAAGAGACAGAGTTTCTATTTTGTTTTATGAATTTGAATTTTACACATAAATGTATGTCACCCTGGATAAACTGCTATACAGTCTCAACCAAAGTATTTCACATGTTTTGAGATTAAACATGCATTTTTCATGTATAATTTTAAATATAGCACTAGCGTTAATGATAAGTAAACTTTCAAGGTGACATATATACCCACTAATAGATGAAAAGGTAAAGAAAACATGGTTTGTGTACACAATTGAGTTGTTACTCTTCCACAAAGGACAAACTTGTATTGTGTTCATGAAAATGGATATACTTTAATAATAGACCACAATGGTAAATGAAATAAATCAGATACAGCACAAACTTAAGTATTATTTGGATTCTTTTATATGAAAACCCCAAAACTTACTTCAGCAGAGTATGCTAAGATATATGAGAAACCCAAAGTATAAATAAATAGTAAAATAAAAAATAAAGGAGAGATCATAGGAAATAGGGAGATAGATATTTTAAAGATTTTTTAAAATATAGTAAAAAATATTTGAAAATATGCAGAATTTCACCAAACGAAATCACAGGAATTTATCAATGATTCCTATTTTGCATATTGCTGTTTTCAAATTACTTTTGTAGGCTACCAGATATAAACATGCAAAGTTGATCAAAAAATTAAAAAGAAAAAAATCAAACATTAAGTATTCTTTTCAATGGACCAGTAGAAATCAGCAGTAAAATTATCTAATCTATCATATGTATATGTATGTACATATATACATATATATTTTTTCTCTTCTTTCTTTCTTTCCTCATTTGCACCATTCCTCATGTTCCTTCTATTTAAACAGCTTCTTTCCCTTTCACAGTATCTATATAAAGAACTGAAAAAAATCAAGTCCCCAAAGTTCAAATACCCTCCCCCAACAAAAGTTCAAAGACCCAATTCAAAAATGGGCATCTGAGATGAATACACACTTTTCATATGAAGAAATAAAAATAGCAAATAAACATATGAAAAAATGTTCAACATCACTGGTCATTTAGAAATGCAAATTAAGACAACACTGACCATCTGCTACATGGCCCTGCTGTCAAGCACGCTAAGCAGGCGCTGGAGTCTGGACGTGGTGGCACATGCCTGTAATCCCAGCACTGGGGAGGTATAAGCAGGAGGATCACTATGAGTCAGTAGTGAGATCCTGTACAGAAAGAAGAAAGAAGGAAAGAAAGAAAGAAAGAAAGAAAGAAAGAAAGAAGGAAAGAAAGGAAAAAGACGATAAAACAGCACTGAGATTCCATCTCACCCAAGACAGAATGGCTATCAAGAAGAAATCAATGAATAATAAGTGCTGGAGAGGCCATGGGGAGTAAGAAACACTTCTCCACTGTTGGTAGGCGTGTAGACTAGTACAACCACTATGGAAATCAGTGTGGAGGCCCCACTCAAAACCAGGGTTGAAGGTTCCATTTGATCCAGCTAGTCCCCTTCTGGATATTTTTCCAAAAGAACTGAAAACATACCAGCACGATATATGTGCACTCATGTTTACAGCAACACATCTTGTTATATCTAAATCTTGAAAACAATCCAAATACCCATCAACAAAGAAATACATTAAAAAGATGTGGTATTTTTATACAATACAGTACTATTGAGCTATAAAACAAGAAAAACTCTGGGCTGGGGAGATATTT
>PVJA010035619.1:0-15000 GCA_004027025.1 Myocastor coypus | reverse complement strand
GTGTGTGAAATTAGATCCCCGAGTCCTACCCTGCACAAAAATAAACTCAAAACAGATCAAATAGCTTAATATAAAATCTGAAACTGTTAGGAAAATATAAGAAATATTTCATAGCATTGACCGTGCACAACTTTCCTGAACAAGATTTCAATAGCTCAGAAATAAAAGGACAAACTGAAGGGTAGGATTGATCAAACAACAGTGGGAAATGTAAACAGAGAGACAGCCCTCAGAATGGGAGGAGATCTTCCCTAGCTGCATTTAGGATATGCAAAGAACAATAATAATCCATTCAATGTACTAAATAATCCATTCAGCTGAAGAGATGCTTATCAAGAAAGAAATAGAAATCATTAATAATTATATTAGAAATGCTTAACATCTTTAGCCCTCAGGTAAATGCAAATCAAAACTACCTTAGATTCCATCTCACTCTAGTCCGGATGGCTGTTACGGAAAACATAAACACAGGCACAGTAAATGTTGGCAAGGAAGCAGAGAAAAGTAAGCCTTTATACACGACTGCTGGAAATACAAATTAATACAGCTTCTATGAGAAACAGTATGGAGGCTCCTTAAAAACTAAAAGATCATGTTTCATCTGTCACTCCTGGGCATATATCCAAAGGATACAATATAAAATCGAGATACTTACAAAAACATAGTTGTTGTTTACACACATCAAGGTATAGAATAAGCCTAAGAACCCATTATAGATAGAGGGGCAAAAAATATGATATATTTATATTTGCATCCCTGGTCCTATCTATATCTATCCATCTATCTGTAGTAGAATATTACTGGACAAAAATAAGAATGAAACCATCTTATTTGCAGAAAATGTTAAACTGGAGGTTATCACATCAAATGAAATAAATCAGCTTTAAAGAAAGGCATTGCATATTTTCTGTCATATACTCACGTTTTTCCTTTCTGAAAGGAAAAAGATGAGCTGAAAGTAGATGAGAGGCTAGGCGGAAAGGGGGAGAGAGGCCAGAGAAATTAGACAGGACGGTGGATTCGAAGGATACATGTGATATGCAAAAATACAAATGCCAAAGACACAGTGTAGAAGACTTTGGCAACAAATGGCTACAACCTGAGAAGAACTCCTTGCCTGCCGTGCTTCTGAGGCTGCGAGCATCAGCACAGGCACCCTGGGCGTCTTCTCCGTGACATCGGGTTAAGGAAAGACTGCTCGCTCTGGGATGTCACTCCAAAGCTTTGAAACCCCTCTCTCTCTTAAAATTAAAGCCTTTAACCTCTAAGAGAAGGGTAGCAATTCATGTGCCCTAAGCATGAGGAAGGAGTTAGTTATTTTAGACACAAACAAAAATACAAGACACCTGAGAAAGGAAAAGAAGGTACTTCAGGCATCATCATTTTTTTTTCCTCTGAGAAAGACATTGTGCAAGGAATGAAGTGATAAGCTATTGAAAAATATATGCAAGTCAGCTCTCTGACAAACTCTCAGCCACAATGTACGAAGATCTCTTAAAACCCCACAATAGGAACATAATTTTAAAATGAGGGAAATGAATGAACGTGGTGGTGAAGCGCTCACAGGTACACCTGTGATCTCAGCGCTCTGAGCAGCTGCTGAGGAGTGGATCATCATGTCTGACCCCAGCCCACATAACTTAGCAATTTAGCAAGATATTTTCTCAAAACAAACACACAAACAAACAGACGCTGGGAATACGAAGACCCTGGGTTCAAACCCCAGTGTACATAAATGAATTAATAAGAAATGAGTAAAAAACTTAGAATACATAATTCATAAAAGATAAGTGTGCAGTACGGAGGCTAAGGTAACCATGCTCAGCACTTTTAGCATTAGAGAAACTCCAATTAACATACCTGGCAGACACCGCTCCAGAATTATGTGTGAAGTAGAACTGCAATTGTCTGACTGTACTGATTGCGTCAAGATGCAGATGGACAGGAAATATAACATTTTCTTCTGAACATGAAAAGTAACACAACCGTTTTGCAGGCATACAAATAGGAAGACAGTTCCACAGCTTATTATAAAGTTAAAGAAAGATGTCTAATTTCTGGTTCCACATGTAAAGAATTGAAAATCACAAGTCTATCCTAATAGTAAGCAAAACATTATGCAGAAAAATCCGATACTCTTTTTCAGTATCTAAGAAATGAAAAGATAAGTATTAAGTACTGTCCTAAAATAGAAGAGACAAGATATCATGTCTGTGTCTTGTACTTTGAACAACTACTATGAAGACAGCAATATACCCTGTATTAATCATTGTAACTGCCCTACTAACCTCTTTTGAAACCATCTTATTGTTATGTCTTGCTCATTAAAATTAATAAAAATTTTAAAAGAATGTAAAAAATAAAGTAAAACAGGAACGACAGACAGACAAATCTAGAAAGTCACAGTGTCCCGGAGCAGAAATTCCTAAAAAGCCATTGCAGGGAGTCAGTGGTGCAACAGAAGAACATGGGCTGCATTTGATGAATTGTTGAAATGAGAAATTTACCTCCAAGAGCTTGAATAGATTACCACAGTACATACTGGAGAAAAATGCATTCGTATTTCCATAAGGAGGGGAGGAAATGAAGGCATTTAAACTGAGATCATCATGCTACAGCGATGTATGTGCACCCATGTTTACAGCAGTGCCATTTATCATAGCTGCATCTTGGAAACATCCCAAATACCCATCAACTGGGGAATGGATAAAAAAAGCTATGGTATTTTTACACAATGGAATATTGTTCAGCTATAAAATATATCAATGTGAGGCTTTTATAGATAAATAGATACATTTAAAGACTAGACTGGTAAATCAATTAAATCAGATCCACATATGCAAATAGTGTATTATCTCACTAGCGTGACAACCTGAAAGATAATTAAAACCTGAAAGGTGGCAAGGTACTTCAGCGGTCTAAAGCGCCTGCTTAGACAAGTTTAGGCAACCACAGGGATGACGGTCCAATCCCTGGCACCACATGCTGTGCCAGCCCCACCCCTATGAGCCAACCATAACATACATACATACATACATACATACATATGTAAATAAATAAAGTAAGTTAAAAAAATTATCATTCATTCAGGGCTAAGGAAATAGCTCAGTAGAAAAAGAGCTTGCCAGGAAAGCACAAGATCCTGAGCTCAATACCCAGTACCACCAAAAAAAAAAAAAAAAAAAAAAAAAAAAAAAAAAAAAAAAAAAAAAAAAAAAAAAAAAAAAAAAAAAAAAAAAAAAAAAAAAAAAAAAAAAAAAATCTGAGAGGTACAATTGATACTATAAGAGGAAAATAATTTGTTCAATGGGAAGGAAAAGCTGAGATGAGGAACAGGATAAATGAAAGAAGGAAAATATGTGTTTAGGCATATATGTAGAATAGTTTGGATAATTGAACTATTAATTTCTGCAGGTCTTTTGAAAGGAGCAATTAATGCTTAAATTTTTTTCTTTTTATTCTAATTTCTTTAATTTCCTAAACCTTTTTTTATGTTTTTTTCTTTATACCAATCTTGCACAGTTACATGTGGTAATCTGAACAACTAACTTAAAGATAACATAATGAAATACAGCAACCACTGTTGAATTTCTACTACTTTGTTGAGAGAAATTTTGTATTGCTTCTAATGCTGGGCTTTTCTTCTATCACTATTTTGTATTCTATAGTTTTTTAAAAAAAAAAATAAAATAAATAGCCATCAACTCTATGGTTGAAAATGAATGAAACTCAATACCATAAGAAGGAACACAGCTGAAATGCCAGATGGATTCAGGCATGTTTCCAGGGACTCCTGCGCAGCAGATTTATGGTCAGCTACTGATGCAAATGCACTATCTGCAGGACATTTCTACTCTAATGGGCTGCTGTACACTTTACAAAATACCCTGAGTGCTATGACTACGGTAAGAATGCAGAACCTATCACTGTGTCCTTATGACAAATGACATACCGACTTAAAACCATGACTTACATGTGCAATTGCCTAGGATTTGTTGTAGTTGTTATTAATCTTAATCTGATATGAATTATTTCAGCAGCATTTACAAAACCCTTGTCAGTAGATTTTTTTTCCTCCTAGGAAAAATTCATACTTATTAAAAAAGATGTGCTTGGTTTAGCTGTGTGAACCAGTGAGGCTCACAGTGGCCCACGTTCACAGGATATACCAAAGTCACAGAGGAAACAACATTGTGCACCCTGGTCATATAGTGCCTTCAACTCTAGTCTTTGATCACAAGGGCCACAGTAGAAAAGCCATCTGACTACACCTATCAGGCCTCGAACCGGAAGCTAACAATCCAAAAGGCATCTACTGTGGGAGGCAAGACAGTGCTCTCTCTGCATATGGAAGCCAGCAAAACAGTATTATTTACCTAATAAGCATGGTTTAACATTTTCATTGTCTGTAGGGACAAGCACTGTACAACAACATGGCTAATTTTCTTATAACAGAGTGAATTTGAATGAGCAAGTTCAATCTATCAATCAATAACCATTCCAGAGAACTCTGTTCTTTTTAGCAAAATTTAACCCCGAAAGAAGCTGAGTGCTTCCTGAGCCTAACCTCCTGGGTATTATCAGAGCATAACTTCTCCAAAAGATGGAGATATTCCACTCCACCTCCACTCAGCTCTAACATTCAGTATGAACAGAGAAAGCTCTCTGGCCACACGAAATAAACATAAATAGTCATCTCCCAGATGCAAAAGCTAAAAGACTGGAATCTTAACATAGAATGTTTCCCTTCCACTGATGGAAGCATGGACTAAAAGACTGACACTATACCACACTAATAAAGGCCTATTTATAGCAGACCCTTTTACCTAGAATATCATATATGGCTTTCAACAAGCAAATATATGGCACTTCAATATGTAAAAGAGCAAGTAATTGCAAAAGCAATCAGACACATTGAAGAAACACAACATTAGAACTAGCCCTGACAGGGATGTTGAAATTATCAGATTAGGGATACACCTAGCATGTAAAGAGGGCTAGCAAATAAAGTAGACAGTATATAATACCAAATGAGTGATGTTAACAGATGAAATCCTAGGGATGAATTAAAAAGAAGTATTAGAAATCAAAAGTACTGTAACAGGATGAAGAGTGACTTTGATGACTTTGATGGGCTTATTAGCAGAATGAACAGATAAGGAAAGAATATCTGAACTTCAGGATACATCACTAGGAACTTCAAAGGTGAAAAGCAAAGGCAACAAAGACTGAGTAAAACATGACCCTGTCAGGCAGCTTTAAAAGTTGTGAATATACACCTTGTAAATATGTAGTCCTTGAATATGTATTTATATACAGAGAGAGAGAGATTTGAAACAAGAATGACTAAGACAAATTAATGTCAAACATTTCATTCAAACAAACATATGAAAAGATGGCTTTGATGCTTATGCTGAAAACTTTTTTTTTCTCTTTTTGAGACAGGGTCTCACTATGCAGTTGAGGCTGGCCTTGAGCTCCCTTTTGTAGCCTAGGCTGGTCTTGAACTCGCACCAATCCTCCTGCCTCAGCTTCCAAAGTGCTGGGATTACACGCGTGAGCCACCACGCCCAGCTCTGAAAACTTGTATGAATACAACAAGTTAGAAACAAACATCATAGTATTTTTATTAATAATCGACCCTCCCAAAAGTAACTAACTCCATATTCAGCAGGAGAATGAACTAATAGGCCACTGTACATCACCACTGTGGAAGAGCTGAGAGGAGTAAAATGCAGGCAAATATGAGAAGTTTCCTTGGTTTACAATAGCTCTGAGGAGTAAGTGTAGGTGCTGTGGTGAACAGAAACTCTGAAAGTTTGCCCAGGGTTTGGAGTAAGATTTATTTATTTCAATGAGTAATGACAAGGAATCAATCTTCATAAAAATGTCAGGCCTTAGTTATCCACTGAGCTCCATAGAGACAGCATGAGAACAACTGAAAGCCAGACAGGCACTGGCTGACTCCGTAACTCGCTGAGGAAAGCAGGTAAACGTGGGCAGAGAAGATGCTGAGCAGAGAGGCAGGATGCCATCATATGCATTCTTCGTGCAAACTTGCTGAGAGGAGCCCAAGAGGATGCACCCAGATGCTTCCGTTAACTTCTCAGAGTTTTTTAAGAAATGCGTAGAGAGGTGGAAGACCATGTCTTATAAAAATAAAGGAAAATTTGAAGACATGGCAAAGGCAGACAAGGCTTTTGATCAAAGAGAGATGAAAACTTCTGTTGCTCCTAAAGGAAAAACAAAAAAGAAGTTCAAGAACCCCAGTGCGCCCCAGAGGCCTCCTGCAGCCTTCTTCTTCTTCTGTTCTGAGTATCAGTCAAAAATCAGAGGGGAGCCGGTGAGAGCTCAGTGGTCTAAAGCACCTGCTTAGGCAAGCTTAGGCAACTGCAGGGACTGAGGTTCAATCTCTGGCACCACATGCTGTGCCAGCTCCACCCCCAGAGCAGGCTGAGCCGGGCATTAAAAAAAATTTTTTTTAAGTTTAAAGAAAATTAAAGGAGAACCATCCTCTACTGATGATGTTGTAAAGAAACTTGGACAAATGTGGAATACTACTGCAGCAGATGACAGGCAGCCATAGGAGTAGAAGGCTGCTAAGCTGAAGGAAAAGTACGTAAAGGACATCTTTGCCTACTGGACTAAAGGAAAGCCTGACGCAGCAGAAAAGGGAGTCAGCAAGGCTGCAAAACACAAGGAAACCAAGGAAGAGGAGGAGGATGTCCAGGAGGAGAAAGACAAACAAGCTGATGGTGATAAATATCATTATGACGAATATCAAGATCATGGTTGTAACTTGGAGGGTTTTTTTTTTTTTCTGTATAGCATTTAATCCCACTGTACACAATTCATTCGTTTTGAAGAAAATCAATTGAAACATATATAAGGGTGTGTAAGATTTAATCTGTACAGTGTCTATTTTTGTACAGTTAATACACTACTGAATGTGGTTTAGATAGCCCTGCCCTGGTGATATTTTCAGTAGCCACTAGCCTTGCCTGGCACAGTTCAGGGGTTATAAATTGGCATGGAAATTTAAAGCAGTTTCTTACTGGTGCACAACACAAATTAGTAGATTTTTATCCTCAGTTGTCTCTGATGCAGCTTATAAAAAAACATTGTTCTGTTAAATGAATACCACTCTGTAATTACAAAAAAGAGAAAGTTGCGGCTGTTTTTGTTGACATTCTGAACACTTCTAAAGAAATACAATCTTTTATTGAAATAAAGAAATAGAAATGTCAGGCTCTGGATATTTGGGGCTTATATGGGACAAGAAAGAAGGAAACACAGAAGCAGGGTATTTGCTGTTTATTGATTGTTCTTCCGCATGTGTCATAGTGCCCAGCTACACATCACAGTAATCAGCCACCCCTGAGAAGCAGAAGTAACAGGAACTGGAACAGGAATTGTTACCTGGGCAACTAACAGAGACTGAAGTGGACCGGTAGGCGGGTATTTCCTACTACATTTTCCCCCTTTTAGTTTCCTGGCAAATCCTTGCTGGGTGCCTGACAGGAACCAGGTAGGCAATTAATTATATAATGATAATTAATTATACAAGAAGCTATAAGAACAGGGCTGTTCAGGCTCGCAAAGGTGCCCAGGCCCTGGGAAGTCTCCATAGTAAGGCCTCTATCTGCTGATGTGAAGACAGAAGGACTGGTGTGACCCCTGGGCTGCCAGATGTTGCAGCAAAGCTTTTGTGTTTGCAGGAGGTGCCTTGGGTGTCAGAGGTGCAGTGATATTCTGTGTTGGGAAGCTGGGGAGGTCCGCTGTGAGTGTTTCTCCAAGAAAGGTGAAGTTCTGAACTCCATGGAGGTTGAGGTCAGGCGAGTGAACCTTTGAGTCCAGAACTGGGTTCTTTTCCTTTAAATAAGAAGAGGGGCTTGCTGACAGGAAGAAAGCAATGGTAGAAGAAGGCGCCCTCTAAGGGCAGGGAAGTGGGCTAGCAGGCTGTGTGGGACTACAGGATGGAGGGAAACAGTGGAAACGCTGACAGCTTGGAGATCCTGAGTGGACCTTACAGATAGGAGAGGTGTAGGGTGTGTGTGTGTGTGTGTGTGTGTGTGTGTGTGTGTGTGTTCTCTGAGACAAGCTTTCACTATGAGGTTCAGACTGGCCTCCTGCTTCCTTTGTAGCCCAAGCTGGTCTTAAAGACAGCGATCTTCCTGCCTCAACTTCCCATGTGCTAGGGAAGCTTCCCGTGAGCTACCGCAGCTGGCTAGCAGAGGAGTCTTCTGGCAGTGTGACAGTTCATACACATTTTGAAGTGTCAGATTGCAGGGTTGCTTTGCTTTCTCAGGTGACAGTGATGGCAATCAGGAAAGGACAGAGAAGCAGGTCATTTCGGGGTAGCCGAATCCATTACCACAGCTTCCCCCAAAGGAGTGGGAGAGTAAGCAACCCCTTGGGTATGGGTTAGGACTGCAGAGAACGTCGTGACTGTGTTGTTGATGGCACAGACGTGTTACACTGCCTGTAATCCCTGTTGGGCATTTTTGCCATGAGAAGAAGAGTGTTACAAGGTGATTCATAGTCTGTCAGGACCCTGAACCTCTTTGGGCAGCTGGTGTGTACCTGGGTACCTGGGGGAGCTTCCTGTGACATAGGATAAGGGAGCACAGTTGAAGGCCAGGCCCAGAGGCAAGCCTGGGGCCCAGAGGTCATGGAGAGTTTTGGTAATTTCAGATTGTGGTTATCTGTCTCAAGCTGGTGCCGAGTCAAACAAGAGGGGGGCTGGCCAGCTCAGTGCCTGTACATTTAAGAGGAGGTCCCTTCTCAGAAAGAGTACGAGTATTGAGGCATATACAAGAACTCTTTTCGGTGAGCTTTCCTCCCAGGATGTAAGTTTGTGCCTGGTGGGAGGGCAGAGAGGCAACAGTCCCAGCTCCCGCAGTGGTGGCATTGGGAGTTCCCAGCGGCCTGCTGAAGAAGGGAGCCCAGTCTGGCTTATTCTGAGCCCATCACACCAATAAAAGGTTTATCATCTGACCCAGGTAGAAGCTTTTGAGGGTTCTTATCTTTTAATCTTAAAGCACACTTATTTTTTTAGTGTCTATATCCCTTATAATTCACACATTTGTCCTTGGATAGAGGACATGGTTGTCTACCAGACTCTCTTCTCTTGTGGATATCGGGGGCTTTTGTGCATTGAAGGCTGCCTTTATCATCTGAGGATTTTTAAGAGCTTTGGGGTTAAAGGAGTATAGATCCTGTAGGCTTCACAACGATGCATAAGAGTCTAGAGGACTTTATCGGGCTTCTGAATAACAGCAGTACCTTTCACATGCTGATGGACTTTCTGCCCCCTCTTTGATGCCTTTGAGAAGTGCTTCACTGGGTGGCTTTGTTGTCTCTTGCTGGCTGCACAGCTGGCCTGGTGAGAGCTAAGGAGCTGTCTGCAAAGGCAGAATTCTCAGCTCTTGCTCAGTCTGGAGTGCAGCACTTTCATCTTATTTTAACTCCATGCTCACCAGAAGAGCACTTTTTAAAATTGTTAAGCCTGTAGCCAAGGACAATGGGTTCTGATTAATTTGTTTCCACTCCTGGCTCCATATGTGTGTATTTTGCATTCCTGAACGGTGGCATAATGTACAAAGGGTGGATGCCAGAGAAAGAGAGAGAGAGAGAAAGAGAGAGAGAGAGAGAGAGAGAGAGAGAGAGAGCATTCAGATGCCTGCCTGGCTGCTTGATCCTCAGTAGCCCTGGACCATTCACACCAAGGAAAGGCGCTGGTCTGGTCCCTCTTTAACCCTTCTTAGAGATTCACACCAAGGAAAGGCGCTGGTCTGGTCCCTCTTTAACCCTTCTTAGAGACATCCACAGGTTGGGGCCCAATCAAGCTCCATAGTTTGGAGGGGGAAGACGCACTCCTCCCTGTGAAGCACAGACAGGATGGACTATTGCTTCCACTGTCTGCTACAGATCTTCGCACAGTCATTCAGGAGATATCTAGAGGTTCAACATTCCAAGCCGTTTTCCTTGAGGGTGGCCCTGGCTGACCAGAGTTGGTCAGACTCTCCTTCTTCTCGAGCTCAACAGGGCTGACAGAAAGACTCACAGGGGTCCCACGAGGGCGCTTACCAAAAACTAGCAGGCAGGCAGGCTGCATCCTCCTCCCTTTTTGGGCTAATTTGAGCTCTTCAAATGAGCAGCTGGGACTTATCCTGCAGACCTCCGAGGGAACGCTAGAAATCTCAAAAGCGTGATTTCCTGTTAGGACTTGGAGAAGTCCTCACTCTGTCTATGAGGGTCAGGACCAGCGAGAAGAGGTCAGCATGGAAAAGTGCACCAGATGCAATGATACGCAGCAACAGTGAGACGTCACCCAGAATGTAAAGGCAGCTCTATCCATGTCGACAGCACTGACCTCAGGAAAAAAAAAAAAAAAATGTTCAGACCCTACTCTTCAGTAATTTGGACTAATATGGGATAAGCAAGCAGGAAGTACAGAAGCAGTTTATCTGGCAATCTTTGATCAGTTCTTACAATATATATCATAATGACCAGCTATGCATCACGGTGACCAGCCATTTCTAAGAAATGCAGCAGGAGTCGTTACAATTAACAAAATTGAGCAATTAACAAAAACTCAAGTGTACTAGCCGGAAGGAGGCATTGTCTGCTATAATCAAAGGTCATGCCTATTATATCCAGCTGACGCTTATTGTTTTTAAACTTCCTGATAATTCTGTCTTGAGGCTTGTGATGCCAACATGCAAATACGGTTAGTTAAAGATACTAACTGAATCTTTAAGTAACTGTATTGGAGCAATACTTCCAAACATATATAAGAGAGAGAGAATCTCATTATCTAGTTTAGGCTGACCTTATGCTCACTTATATAAGCCAGGTAGCCTCAAACTCAAGGCAATATGCCTATCTCAGCCTCCCAAGTGCTGGATTTACAGGCTTGTGCCACTATGCCCAGCTAAGCATTGCATATTTTAAGGGTAAAAATATGTTGCTCACAGACAGATATACCACCGCAATAAATATCTGCCTAGCTGATCACACTCAGCTTTTTTTTTTTTTTTTTCCTTTTTGCCAAACCATTAATATTCATTTTCAGGACAACTAATGCTACATGGAGAATCTTCAAGTCTTTATAATCTTGCTATTAATGCCATGAAGTTTCTCTTAGAGAATAACAAATATAAACACACAGTCAGTTTCCCCCTCCAGAGATAAATTTCCTTTGCCTGTCAGTTATTTTTTGCATTGTTTCCAAATAAGACCCTGAATGTCAGAATAATGGGTTTCAAATTGCCACTGATAAAAACAGCTTTTGTCACCTTCTGCTTATACAAGTAATCGTAATAAAGCACATAGACTTTACATAGTTTATGCTGAAGTTTTTCGGTATTGCCAATCTAAAACGCTGCAAAAAGCAAAACTCCCAAATAATTCATAAATAGGAAAACAGAGGCCATACAAAGAAAATCAAAGCCAACTTTTTAATTACAGAGTTCTTTAACATGCTGGAGTTTGCTTAAGATACTCAAACCCAAAGGACTTAGTAAATAAATGCAAATGCCACCTGCATACTACTTTAAATACAGAATTATATATTAACCATGATGTACCCTTTTTATTAATAAAAGTAGCTACATAATTCAAAAAGAAGGTGACCTCAAAGAACAGGGCATAAAGCCTGGCCCAGTGGCAGAGGTTTGTAATTATAGCCTTTGGGAGAATAAGATATATATATATATATATATATATATATATATATATATATATATATATATATATATTCAAGCCCCACCTCAGCAGTTTAGCAAGACTTTCAAAATAAAAATGGCTGGGAATGAAGTGAACTGTGAGGGCCTTGAGTTCAGTTCCCAGTTTGGCAGAGAGAGAGAGAGAGAGAGAGAGAGAGAGAGAGAGAGAGAGAGAGAGAGAAAGGAGGGAGAGAAAAGAGAGAGGAAGACAGACAGACAGACGGACGGACAGATGGATGGGCGGACAGATAGGTAGAAATGAGATAGAAGAGAGGAGAGAGGAGAGATGGCATAAATAAAGTGAGATGGCAATGTAGCTCCTTATTTCGTATAATATCTCCATATTTCTGTAGAAATCTGGCATTTAATACTTTTATACACCTTGAAAGTTTGAATCAGTCAGAAATTTTGTTTTTCTTGCTGTAAGCATTAAGTGGCTGGGTAACATGATTGGAGATGAATTTAATAGAAAGTTGTGAAGGAACTCAGAACATTAGTGGTCACAAGGACAAGTTCCTCAGGAGGAGAAAAGCCGGGACTCTGTGAAGGCCGAAAAGGTTGATGTTGCTGGGGGTTCTCTCGAAGGCCACCCACACAGGAGTGCACAGGAGCCAAGGGATTTTTTTTTCTTTTCTCTGTCTATTCATCATGTGCAGGGCCTCTAGACATAACCTCTTACTAACATCTGAACGATAGAAGAAGCATGATTCTTTAAAAAGAAATTAAATGTTGTTACCCTCAGTTTGGTGCTAAGTTAGGGAAACTTAGCCACTACAAGACAACAAATAGCCACTAAAATTGGGCCTAATTTTTTTTTTAAGTTTATGGGACTTAGGGAGTTAAAGTACACAAATAAAAATAATGTAAGTGTATAAAGGGGCATAAAAGACATAACTTTTATTTGACAAATGAAAAATTACGTATATTGATAACATACAACAGGATTTAACATGTCTACATTGTGAAATGACTACATTAATCTAACTAGCTTAATTATTATGTCACATATACATTTTTCTATGGTGACAGCATTTAAAATATACTCAGCCCCACCAATAAAATTCCATGACTCAAGACATGTCACCATGTAAAAGTAAGAATTCCTTTTGATATTTAAACATATTATTTAATTACTTACTTGCAACATAGCAATTTCACATTTTAAAGATGTTTTCATTGAGTAAAATAGCTTGAGGGATGTCTGTTTGTTCATTTGTTTGTTTGTCTTTACAACAGTTAGCTTCAGTGGAGAAAGACCAGCAACCCAAGGAGAAGCTCTAACGGCCAATTTGTAACACCCAGCTGAGCTGCGTCAGTGTGGCTCTGCATATGGAGGGTCCACCTGAGGATCGTTACAAACTGCAGAGGAGAACTGGAGGGGGAGAGGGTATGCTGTTAGTTCTCTTAGAGTAACTTGTTCCCCTGGGTTTCCTGATACAAGCTCAGCTGTTTTATCATCAACGGAGCTCAGGACATCCAAGAGAGCTCTGGTGCTTACCTTGAGCGTTGCTTCCTGTTTTCAGTGCAGATCCCTCAGCCTCCTGGCACAGATCATTCATCCTGCTGGCCTAGACTTCCACCACTGATCTTTGGGCCTTCCCAGTGCAGATCTTTGATATAGACTTGCATGAGACATTGTCGTGGGCTCTGGACCTCCAGCTGGACTCACGGAGGACATTGCCATGGTCTTTAGTTTGTAGGGGATCCAAGCCCTCAGCTGGATTCTTTGGATCTCTACTCCATGAACAGGTCTCTTGCACTCTTCTACATTTCATTTTTGGGTGCATATTGCAAAGTAATTCCATAAATTTTGTGCCCTGTATTAAATTCACTCTCTCTTTTTTTTAATTCTTTTTTTTAAATTTTATTTATTTTCTTGTTTCAGAACTTTTGTTTGTTTGTTTATTTATTTGTATGGCTGGCTCAGCCTGCCTTGAGGGCAGGGCTGGCACAGCATGTGGTGCCAGGGATTGAACCGCGGTCCCTGCAGCCGCCTGCAGGTGCTTTAGACCACTGAGCCATCCTGCCGGGCCCTAAATTCACTATCTTGAGAGCCTTGAGCACAACACAGAAGCTCTAGATTTTCCCTATGAACAGCCTAAATGTTAGTGAAGGTTACAGGTTGGTGTCTCTGGAGCACCTTCATAGAGACAAAGTGAAAGGACCAAGCCTCTACCAGGAAGTGCCATGAGGACTGAGGCATGGGAAGGGGAAATGAGGGAAGCAGAGAGCCACAGACAAAGAGAATGAGCTGCACAGAATGTCCATCAGCCTCGTCAGCCCCTAGATCACCTAGATCCAAGATGACCTTCAGAGCTTTAGTGCCTGTGGACAAAACAGTGGATCTTCACAGCCCTGGCTCTGTGAGTCATGGAAAGGAACTGACCATGGAAAGACTCGCCTTTAGCAGAAGACTATGTGCTGTAAGCTCTGAGGCAACTGTTTCACCCTTAAGGGCTCTTAGCACTCCCCATCAGAGCACCTAGCAGCACTGGGATCCAGTTCTGCATATGCATGCAGGAAACTGGCATCTTCTAGGTTCTAGTGAGCCTCCTGTCCTGGGAAGGACATGGAAGAGGAAGGTCTGTAGATAGCACTTGCTGCTTGCTTCAGCCTCAGCAGTGACTCGCATCTCCCTCCACTTCCAACACTGAAATGCCTTGAGGTCAGCTACTGTGTCAGCAGATCCAAGAGGTTCATTCTGGGGATGCCACGCATGCTCACTCAGGCAGGCATGGGGCGCCTAGGCAGTCTGCTGCTCTTAGACTGGAGAGGCAGTCACTGACCATCAACAGGGAAAACTGGGATAGCGTGCATTAGTTCGTTTATATTACAGTAACCGAAGACTGCAGGCTGTACTGCTTAAATAGAGACATATTTTCTCATGGTAGTGACAGGTCAAGGTCAAGGTCAGCCAGGTTGGCTTATGCCGAGGTTTTTCTTCATGATATTCAGGCTGTCAGCTTCTCTGTGTCTTGCACGTGGCTTCTGCTCTGTGTACATGCTCTGGAGAAAGCAGGCTATGGTCTCTGTGTCATTTTGTATGGACATCAATTTTATCAGATTAAGGTTCTTTAATTCCCAGAACATGTAAATGTCACCTTGAGGTCACCTTGTAAGAAAGAATAGCCTGCAGATATAATTAAGTTCCATATCTTGATATGGACAAATTATTCTGAATTATATGGCCAGGTATTAAAAAACAATCACGGGCCTGGCGGGATGGCTCAGTGGTCTAAAGCCCCTGCTTGGGAAAGCTTGGGTGGCTTCA
>PVJA010035618.1:0-12114 GCA_004027025.1 Myocastor coypus | reverse complement strand
CACACACACACACACATACATACATGACTACTGGCCATATCGCACCGTTTCCTCCTCTTCTAGTTTGTCTTAATTATTTTGTGCTTTTATAATAAAATTCCATAAACTTTGTGGCATGTGAAAAACAGAAAATATGTTTCCCTAGGGCCAGCCAAATAGCTCAGTGGATTAAAGTACTTACGAGCAAGCGCAGGGGCAGGGAGTTCCATCCCTGGGCCTGCTGTGTCAGCCCTGCCCTCGTGGTGCACTCAAATGGGAATTGAGACTGGGCATGAGGGTTCACTCCTTTTTTTTTTAATATAAGAAAGTTTTTTTTTTATTGTTTAAATTTAACACGGGTTATATTACATATTTTCACCATCAGATCAGTTTAGATTAATACATATAGGTATATAAGATTGATCAAACAATTAAACATTAACCCTTCTAAATCAACATTATTATTATTTTTTTTCTCTTTTCCCCTTTCTTTTCTTTGAAAGTTGACATATTGCATATTGTCCTCACAATCATTCTACAGAGTACAGTGTGTGGGTATGACCCACCTCCCTATTGATGTTGGTTACTCCTTTAACGCCAGCTCTTGGGAGGCTGTAAACATGTGGATCACTGCGAGTCTGGTCTACTGATGAGACCCTGAACACCCTGTCGACCCTTTCTTAAAATACAGAAAAAATAAAGTATGCTTTCCAAGTGCTGGAAGCTAAGAATTCCAAATTAAGGTTGCTGAAAACTCATCCTGTTGAGGATCTTCGTCCCGGTTCACAAGTGGAGGCTGCTTGGTATTTTATCACGTGCTAAAGGCTTAAGCAGCTGGTTTCTGAAGGTGCTGCTTCCATGACTGAGGGGCTGGCATCTCAACTCAGGCTTATGTTCCACCAATATTACACTGGTGATTAATTTCAGTAGATGAATATGACATGACACCAACAGCATAATTATATGTCTGTTTGATCAACTTGAAAATTTCATTTCCAGTGATGTTTCTTTTATGAGTCAAAAAGATACTTAATTATTTTCATAGTTGTTCTGTATTCATGAATTTCTGCCATTCATTCTGGTAGTTGATATAATTTCTATAATCTAATGTTATTCCCAAGAAGAAACTTATTGATTATGATAATTATTTCATTTTTCTTTGTGATTTTTTTCATAGTTCTTGTCTTCATACTAACTGTAAGTCATAGTTCAATACTGAGGTATTAAGATATATGGGTACCTTTCTTTTTCCCAATTTCATTTTTGTTGTTCTTGACTCCTTCCTTCTCCCCTACATTTTTTCCCCTTTTCTCCTTCCTTCCTCCCTCCCGCCCTCTCATCTTTCCTTCCTTCCTTCCTAATGTCTTGTGGCAGATAGCTGATTCAAATGAATCATAATACTAGAACAATTCTCTTATTTACTTCACACAACAATTTTCAAAATTGTTTGGTACCAATAACAAAAGGGGAGCTAGAAAATATGGTTTCTGAAGAGTATGATTAATAAACACTATGTTCAAGTGATATAGATAAGGCATCAAATGGTATTATTAAATTTTTCTTGTGGCCCAGTCTAGCCTTGAACTTGTGGACTCTACCAATGTACTTGCCTTAGTTTTCCCAGGAGCCGAGACCACAGGTTTGTGGACTCCACAGCTTCATGTTGTGGTCTGCATTACAGCGTTGGCCTCAGCCTCACAGCTTCATGTACTTCCCTTCCACAGGTACATACATGCCTGGCCTCCCAGATTCTCTTCTGAAATCTGGGCAGCGCCCACAACTCCTGTGTTTTGCATTTATGTAAAACCATTGTGCTGTCAATTATGTCAAGTTGTGCTGTCCGGTGAAGCAATAGATGTCCCTCATGGGTCATGGCTTCAGAGATGCCAGAGAGCCTGTCTGTTTAAGGACTGTGAAACATCCCTGCAAATCACTCTCTTTTGTAGGCATTCTCTAACAAAGGCCCCTTGACTCATTTCCCAAAGGGATAATTCACGACCTGGTAAACCTTGATCCTATAAAGTGGAAGGTCACATTATGCCTTCCAGCTAGTTTTCCTATTCTCTTAAAATATTTTGCCTTTGAAGAATTAAACTAACCTTTTCAGCTATGAAACTTTCTCTTGCTCAGCCTTTGAGGATTTCTTAGATTGGTACTTAGATTGACACTTTTCTATTTCTCACAATGGGCCTCCTCAAAGCAGCAAGCAGCAAGCAGCAAACAATGCTACAGCCTTAACTTGGACTGCATTTCCTCTGCCAGATTGGTTAGTCTGATTCTCTTAATGTCAGCAACAGGTAAAGTCTTAGGAACCAAACAGAAGGTAGGCAAATTTTCTACAAGAGCACAGCACACCTGGCCTGTAGTCCAATAGCCGCTAGAATCCTTCTTTCCAAAAGAGAACTCCCATGTCTGATCTTTACCAGCATAACTTCTACTGATCTTCTAATTTTCAGCATTTGCATCTGATTTATCTGAGTTCTGATCAGCATCTGCTATTGACCTTGGTTCTGGCCCTTTAGGCTGCTTTTCCAGCTCATGTAGCCAAACCTCACCCAGCTTCTCCTGGGAGTCGGTTCCCGAGTCTCCTGAGCTACGCGGTAACAGCCATGACTCCACTTCTCTCTTAGTACAATCTGTCTTAGGCATCTTTCTTGTCACTGGGACCACTTAACTGAGACCTCCAATTTAAACGAAGAGAGAAATATTTTGGCTCTTGCCTTGCAAACTTGAGTCACATGGTAGGAGGAACTTGTATGGTGGAAGGCCAGTTCATGTCCTGGCACCCAGGATGCAGATTGTGAAGAGTAGACCAAGGAAGGGGATGCGCTGCTCCAGGTCACACTCTGGTGTGATTCAGCTCTTCCATTCAGGAGTCACACCTGTCACATTTACCGCTTGTGTGAACCCATCCAGTGACCTGTTCAGAGCTCTGTCTACGAGTTCTGAGACTGCAGGGAAACACTGAGATGCAAATCATGATGTTCTCCAAACTGATCAACCAGGGAAAAGTTTGATATGAATGTATAAAGAGTCCCAGCCTATGAACATGAAAGAAAAGTAGAAAAAAGAAAAATTGTTACTTTTCAACATTCAATTATTCTGAAGTGATGTCAGCTTGCACGTAACTACTCAGTTTGGGACAAAAACAGAGTTTTGCAAATGATAATATATGCAGGTAAATAGACTCACACACGTAAGATTCAACATCAATTCACAATTCCATATGTAAATTGCTGCTGAGGGATTAGTTACCAATATAAAAGAAAGAAACAACATCAATAAGACTTTGACAAATATTTCTAGTTCATGTCTTTAAAATTTTTTTTTAAAAATATATTTACTAGGGTGTACAGGATCTGACTACACAGACCAGACTCATAGTGATCTTCCTGTTTCCAGTCTCTCAAGTGCTGGAATTACAGGTGTGCACCACCATGCTGGGTCTCAGTCACTGTCTCCATGTTCCCTGGGGGTGGCGCCAGCACGGCATGCCAGGGATCGAAACTCCAGCTCATGCCTTTTAGAAAGAAATAATACTACATGCATAAGCAGGTTCAGTTACCATAGCTTTCTGAAAAATTATAGAATTACGATTTTGAGGTTATAGTATTAAGTTACGTGTTCAAATGAAAGTTTACCTGGGGGGGGACACTTTGGTTTATTTGTGCTTTAGATAAGCACAGTACTTCAGTAATCTTATAAGCTCACATCTCCTAACAACATTTTGTTTTCTCATTAAAGAATTATTAAAGACAAAACTTTGAAAGAACAAACTCTTTAACAAGTGTTTTGGGGAATCCTATAGCTAAGCGAGCCATATATTTTGCTTGAAAGACTAATAAGCAGTGAAGTGTTTCCTATAATTACATATCTAGCAATTATTTTTGCAACTATCTTATGTAAAATATGTTAGATATATCTATCAGGTTCAGTATGTGCTAATAGTGTAGCTGTGTCCTTGTGCCATGCTTATATTTGTGAATGTCATCACAGTATAAATGTGTATCACCTGGAATAATAAGACAGTAGTGCAAGCAACAATGTGTCTGTATGGCATGAGTTAGATTGTGTCCCTCTCAGAATTGATGAGAGAGAGAGAGAGAGAGAGAGAGAGAGAGAGAGAGAGAGAGTATATTGAAGAAGAGGAGTAACAATAATTATACTCATTTTATACAGTTGTATCTTGACAAGTGGTGGGTGCTTGATCATGTTTAAATAGATTGCATATGTTTGTTCCTTATTTAGAAAAAATAAAATATATAAATAGGTGTTTAATATAGTAAACAGTGTGGATAATTACACACAATTTGGGAGAGACTGGATTAAATGAATGCACAGTTATGATGTAACCAAACATGCAGTGATCTTTACCAGATGTATGAAGAAATTTCATTATAAAATAATGATAAATAAATGAAACATTTGATGTTGATTTCCTAAACACTAGCACATCAAAACACTATCAAATGTGGAAATAAACAGATTACATTAGTCAAGATGAGGTCATATTGGAGTACAGTAGCTCCCTAATCTAGCTGATATATTTATGAAAACAGTGGGAAAGTTGAGGGCACACATGTACAAGGAAAATGTCATATGAAAATAAAGGTAAAGATTAGGCGCTGTTTCTACAAACCAAACAATCCAAAAGGTGGCCAGCATATCACCAGAAGAGAGGGACCAAACAGAGTCTTTTTCACAGAATCAGTTCTGCTAATACTTTCGTTTTGGACC
Source organism: Myocastor coypus (assembly GCA_004027025.1). Classification (NCBI taxonomy): domain Eukaryota; kingdom Metazoa; phylum Chordata; class Mammalia; order Rodentia; family Myocastoridae; genus Myocastor; species Myocastor coypus. The sequence goes on along the minus strand of PVJA010035618.1, from coordinate 7,398 downwards.
ATTAGGCCTTATAGCTGTGAGGCAAGATATTTTCATTGTTTTAGCCATGTAGTTTTTGAAACTTGATAGTAGCCCTAGCCAATTAATTTATTGTATTACAAGCATAATACTACATATATATATACTTACTCCAAATATATTTATGCTGATACAGCTAGCTATCCTTTTAATATAAATGGCAACAATCTCAAAGATACAGGAAACTATAAGACAAAAGAAAAATACAATAAAAATGTGGTTTTTAAGTTAAATAAAATAATTCTATTTAATTCAAATACTTAAAATCCAGAATCTTCTATTGTAATTGTGTTTGTTGATGTGGGTAATGTTTGTATAAATGTAATCACTTGTAAAATGTTATAAATGATCTTTGAGGTTATTTAACCCAGCGCCTGTCACAATCCTTGTACACTATCAGTAAGATTCCTGAATGACAGCCAATTATTTCCTTTCATAGCAGCAGACGGAGGAGTAGAGCTGACGCCTAAAGGCACCAGAGAAGAGCTTAAAAGAAGAAATGATAATTAGACTGAGTTGAAATATAGACAAGAAAGGCAGATTGCCCTAAGGCTAGAGTGTAATGTGAGCGAGTGCAAAAATTGGGAAGTTCTTTAAAAAACTGACCTGGCCAAATTGAGAAGAGCCATACTTTCTTTAGAAAGGAGCTGTGAAGACTGCTGAGCTATAAGTAGAGGATAAGAAGTTCTGGTGTGCTGCTGCACGCTAGCGGGACTAGCAATGCCGACAGTGTCATAAGGGAATGACAGAAGATTGAGAAGCCAAACGTATTTGGACATCACCTGGCGTACACATGTGTTGACATTTCACCTGGCATCCAATAAATTTGTACAATGGGTATGTTTTAATGTGTGTGTGTTAAAAATATAAGAGTATTGGAATACATTACACACTAGGAAGGCTGTGGACCATTTTCAACCTAAGCATAACAAAACACAAAGCCAGTGGTGCGCACCTGTAATCCCAGCACTGAAATACTTTGCAGAAAATCAGAACAAAGATCGATCCATAAAAGAAATCTATTTACTTGTTGAGTATTGATTTGCAATTCTGCATTGGATATCATTCTAATACTGGTTCTTTCCTGTTACCAGATTTGACTTCTGCTTTTTCACTACCATGACTTCCAGATACGGGCCATACTGAAATTGTATGACACTGGATGAGTATGTTTTTTCTTTACGATACTCCTATGCAAAAGTTAATCTTCTGGGCAGAAATAGTATTCTCCTAATTTGAAGGCTATCAAATACTATTTGCTTTTCGGGTACTGCTCAAAAGTCTCTACAATTTGAAATAAACCTTGCCGGGGTGGTATGCTCTTCAGCATTAATCCACACAGGTTAAGAGCTCAGTGCTCAAGTAGGGTGCAACCTGGCTGAAGCATCCCCATGCACCTCTGGGGATGTGCCTCTTGCTGCTGCTCTGTTTCCCTGACCTGCTTCTCTACCCGTGTGAACTAAGCAGCTTTGCTGCACCCTGCCCACTTTTTCCTGGCCTGGGGCCCAACAACAAAAGACTGAACTCTCCAAAGCCATGATCCAAAGGAGCCTTCTCACTTAAGCTGGGTGTGTTAGTTATTTTTCTCACCATTGGGAAAGCTCACTAAACCCCACAAGCAGCCAACAGAGTGCTGTTACCTGCCCATTCTGGCCTCAAGGTACTTGAAATTTTCCTCTGCTTCATTTTATTGTATCATTTGTATTTGTCCAACTTTGGGATCATACATGCAGAAATATATGTCTCTCTGAGTCTCATATCTGTAATTTTCAGTCTATTAAGTATGAGGTTTTGTACACAATATAATATTAATGTATATTATTTATATAAAAAGAATGGATACTACTCGTGGTGAGTTGCATGATGGGAATTAGAGAATAACTATAATGGTGTACTGAAGGTCGTCTTTCTTATATGTCCATTACACACACACACACACACATACACACACACGTAAAATAATTGGAAAATTATCTGTATGTCTAATTTGCATTATTAGTATGACCATTATTATGTGTTTTCTTGAGCCAGGGACTCACTCTGTAATTCAGGCTAGCCTAGGATGTTGGGTTCACTGCATATCCCAAGTGCTGGAATTACACGCCTGTGCCACTACTTTTTTAATATATTGTGAAGCACTGCTGTATATTTGACACAATGTTAGTAATCAATGTTGATGTTTTACAAGAGAGCTTGTTTACAATAGAATTTATGAGGTAAACTATGCAAAATGAGGACTTATAAGTAATATATATTTTAAAAATAATACCTAACAATTATAGAGTAAAATTACAAAGTTTATTAATAAAAGTAAGCTGTGGCATTTTTATTGTTGTCTTAAACTATTTTTGGATTTTCTCTAAGTCTATAAATAGATTTTAAAAAAAAATCTAATTTGGTGTATATGATTTAAACCACAGGGAACTGATCATTAAAATAATATTCAAAAGCCAGATAATGAAATGGATATCTCTCAGACTTGGTGGTCTTTTGCTCTTCCTCCATAGCTGTATTTCATGACCAGGTCTGGGTGAATAGAGGTGGCCTTGCACATTTGTTCTGAGATGACGAAGGTGACCATTTGTCACTGTGGGGACATGTGGATGGCATTCTATCTAGGACTTTTGTTGGCCACAGAGAAACTACTCGGTGTGTAGGCAACTGCGACTGAAGACCTCAGTAGCTTTAGTTTGTGTCCTGGTGTCTTGAGCTTCTTTTCAGCCTGCCTGTCTTGGAGGACCCTCCTGGCATCCTGATGAAGCTCGTGTACCACTGTAGTCCAGGGCTGGGAAAGTCCTTCCTGCTAAGAGAAAATCTTAGATAAAATACAAAATTAAAATTTAGTGAATAATTTTAATATCATTCAGATAGTTGGCCTAGGTCACAAAGGATACCTGTGTTTCTCATATGAGCATTTAATACAGACAATGATCACAGAAATATTTTAAAGTTGGTTAGACTTTTTTGGACTTTTTTTTTTCTAAACCACACCCTGGAGCCATGTAATTAGTTATTTTCAGTTATTGCCACCCTGCTATAAAAATGACTTGATTGAGCACTGGCTGAATGAATTCCTTATAATCTGATCACTTGTTAATGTATTTCTCAAAATACATTTTTTTTAATTTTTGCATGTGAGTGCACATGCATGTGTACATAGCATACATGTATTTATGACTCTGCATGTGTAGAATGTGGTGAGTCCAGTCCTTAACTATATTTGTTGAACTAATTAAATCTTGGTTAATAATAAATATAAATAAGATATAATTTAATCTATGTTAGAGTCAAAGTTACTGTATGGAAAAACTGTAGATCCAGCTTTTCAAAGTCTATACAGAATGATTGCTCAGCTAGAATAATCCACTCAGGCCCCCCTCCTGTTCCTTTCTCAGATAGGACCTTTCTTTTCCCCAATAAATATATTCTTCTCACAAAAATAAAATAAAATAAGATAAAATAAAATAAAATAAAATTGTATTTCCTTTCATAGAGCAGGCTAAGTGATGACTGAACGGTAAGGAATAAGATCTCAAAGGTCAGACTATGCACTTACTTCTAAATTGGAAAGAATAATTTTTTCACAGCATTACCTTAAGGATTAGGTAAAATCATGTTAGTATTAAAATACTAATCTGGTTTATTACATATAATTTTACTAGTTATGCAAGTAAAAGTTGAACTTATAACCCTATATTTCTTTCTTTCTTTCTTTCTTTCTTTCTTTCTTTCTTTCTTTCTTTCTTTCTTTCTTTCCTTCTTTCTTTCATTCTTTCTTCTTGTTTTTTTTCCATCCCAGTGATTGAACTCAGGACCTTGCTCTTGCCAGACTAGTACTATTTGCACTGAGCTATCTCCCTGCCCCCCTCATTTTATGTTTCTTCACCTTATTTTGCAACAAAGATGGAAAGGTCCTATATTTAGTCAGTTCACAAATCTATAAAACATAGATTTGTTATATACTTTTTATATGAAAGCAGTTCAAGCCGGGTGTGGTGGCTCACGCCTGTAATCCCAGCACTCGGGAGGCTGAGGCAGAAGGATTGGTGCGAGCTTGAGACCAGCCTGGTCTACAAAAGTGAGCTCAAGGCCAACCTCAACTGCATAGCAAGACCCTGTCTCAAAAAGACAAAAAAAAAAGCAGTTCAAATAACACTATGTATTATGAACATGCATAACGTGACTTCATTCTCAAAGGGTATGGTTCTCTACTCGAAAGGTTGCATATTAAAACATCACTGCTGGAAATTATCAGGAAAGAAATCTTGGATATAATGTGGTAATGGCTTTTAAAATTTAATTTAAAAGAAAAAATGTTGGAAGCTTGTTTTAAAGTTATGAATATTGCACATGTTACTTTGGATCAAATTCTTAAGAGAAAGTTGTATTGTTTTTTCAATAAGTGGAAGGGGAATATTGCTGTCTGAAAATCTTAACACATATCCTAAAGGACTAAAACAGGTTTTGTTTTTTTTTTTTAAAGTCTTCACTTTAAATAATGTGAGTACACTGCTCATTACAGCCACAATTGTTTTTCTTTGCAACTTCCCAGACTATTTAGACTTTAATGCTGAATTCTGATTTGGAGAACTGAAAATTACCCATCTAGGAAATTTCATTTATGCTCTCTGACTACTCAGGAAATCAAGAACAATTTCCTCAGGTTTTATTGTATTTGTTCTCCATTCTTTTAATCATTTAAAAGTTATTACTAAATGATGACTAAGATCCAGACAGTCTTCTTGGTGCTGGATAATAGCCATGACACAACAGCCAAGAGTGTGTCCCTTGGGCATGGCATATTATTAAGTTTTGTAGTTAGGAAGTAAAAAATGACTCACTTGTAAAAATAACAGTATTATAAGCATTATCACCTGTACTAACAAGGTCTGTGTTAATGATATAATACAGAATCATAACAGAGGGACTAGGCTGCAGAAGTGGATCCCTTTAGACAGGTACTCTGAAAGAAATGAATTGGTCATGTATATGAATAACTGGAGGTAAAGTCTTTTACTAAGTGAAACAAACAATTGTAGCAATCCTGGGCTCTATGGAATTTGCTTTGTCTGAAGATGAGAAGTTGCAAAGAAGTTTGCTTAGTCATCTTTAAGAATGCATCAAAAGAGGATAACTATACCTCCTCCTAAAGCTCAGAGTAAAGCCAATGTTGTGGTGGCCTAAGAAAGCTTTAGGAAAATTATCCAAAGCCACAAGAAAGGGAAAATCTGTCTTTTACCCACCTTTGGCAACCCAAGATGCTGAATGTCCAAAGGATGCCCATGTAGCCTTAGGGGAGTGCTCCCTAGGAGAATCAAACTTGACCTCTATTCCATCCTCAGTGTCTACCTAATCACTGAGTCTACACTCAGGAAGAAAGAACTTGTGTTGGTTGTGGATATCAAGGCCAATGAATATTAAATAAAACACTGTGAAGAGGTACTAGGATGTAGATCTTGCCAAAGCCAATATCTTGATCAAGACTATAGAATGAAGAAGGTATTCATTTGACTAACTCCTGCTTTGTATGTTGATGTTAAAACTGAGCTCATCAGCACTCAGTCCTACTGGAAATTTTTGTACGTACATTTTCTGCTGTAGAAAGGAAGCAGTAGTTCTAGATGCTTTGGGAGGAAACAGAAAAGATGTTAACTATAAAACTAACAGAGACAGCGAGGGTGCAGTTTGTACTGGTCTTTGTAAACCCACTTATCCAAATGAAATAAATGTCATTAGAGGATTGCAGAAGGAAGTATTAGATTTATATCTTAAAAGGACCTTGCCCAGACAAGAGGGAATGGTCCAGTAGCAAGAGATCAAAGGGATAAAAATACTTTGTGAAATACTTCATTTGATGACAGGTTCAAGAAATTCTTTTCTTCATGTGTTTAGAGAAAGAGAACATCTTTGGCTTAAGAAAGTAAATATTTATTGAGTAATTCCTTTATAGATTTTTCCAATTAAAGATCATTTTATGGATTAGTATGTTGGCTTCCTGAACTTGCTTTTTTAAAATATAAGGTATCTCATGCAGTCTAATTAGTCCACTAGTTTTGTCACTGGTAATGTAAATTTAGGGCCTCCTTTAATCTTTTAAGTACTGTTTTGCTTATTTGAAAACATACTTGAACTGCTTATCTACATAATACACAGCGTGTAGCTTTGAAATCAGCCTTTGATCAATTGTTTTGTTAACATTTATATGAGTAAATGAATGTCATGATGAAATGATATAAAAATTAAGTAATAATTAAATGATGGGTACATGTACAAATATCCTAGGCATTGTATGAGTGAATGTTTAAGATGTCACTTTAATTCTATAATCCATAATATTTCTTGTGCCCAATGGTCATATTTGTTGCTTTAGAAAACATCGCTAAAATAAATAAAGACTATGAATCTAAAGATAAAACAAGGTTATAATATCTGTTATCCAAGGCCATATCATCAACTCATACTGAAGTATAGAGATCTGTATAAGGCTAGAAATTGTGAGGCAGTACTCTTCACTAGAAGTATAAGAAACATTTCTTTCTTTCTTTTTTTTTTTTTTTTTTTTTACTTTTTGAGACAGGGTCTCACTATGCAGTTGAGGCTGGCCTTGAGCTCCCTTTTGTAGCCCAGGCTGGTCTCGAACTCACGCCGATCCTCCTGCCTCAACCTCCCGAGTGCTGGGATTACAGGCATGAGCCACCATGCCCAGCTTTTTCATAAGTATTTGTTTTCCATATGAAATGTAGGAAACTTACTCTAAATTTTTTCTTATTCTGTAAGTTACATGTATTATTATTAATAATAAGTGAAGCATTTACATTGACTTTCTTAATCTGCTTAAGTTTTATCACAAATTTATAGATTTTATTATAACAATGATACATAAGTGTAAATATGCTTACCATATTCACAATAAGAAATAGTTTTAATAATTAATCATAAATCACTTTTATAATTGCATATGATTATGATTATTAAAGTTTTATAATGGTTAATATTCCATAGAAAATGTACTTAACAAGAGTGCTAGATCAAGCTTTAAAATAGGAAAATGTATCAAGTAAGGCTAATGTGATTATTCATAAACCAGTGTGTGTAGAATTAAAATTGTGACAGCATACTACATTAGAATTTATGAAAAGCCTGTACAATTTTGTGAACAACTCCTGACATTTTAAATATATGTAGTAGCCGGGCATGGTGGCTCACGCCTGTAATCCCAGCACTTGGGAGGCTGAGGCAGGAGGATTGGTGCGAGTTCGAGACCAGCCTGGGCTACAAAAGTGAGCTCAGGACCAGCCTCAACTGCATAGCGAGACCCTGTCTCAAAAAGACAAAAAAAAAAAAAAAAAAAAAAAAAAAAAAAAAAAAAAAAAAAAAAAA
>PVJA010035617.1:0-21715 GCA_004027025.1 Myocastor coypus | reverse complement strand
CGCCCGGCTAATTTCTTTTCTTTTCTTTATCTTTTTTTTTTTTTGGTCGTCTTTTTGAGACAGGGTCTCGCTATGCAGTTCAGGCTGGCCTTGAGCTCACTTTTGTAGCCAGGTTGGTTCTCAAACTCACACTGATCCTCCTGCCTCAGCCTCCCAAGTGCTGGGATTACAGGTGTGTGCCACCACGCCCGGCTCTCATTTTTAGTTTCAAGACCGGATCTCACTAAGGTACCGGGGCTAGACTGGAAGTGATGCCCCTGCTTCGGCTTCCCGGGGTGCTGGGATCCCAGGTCTCAGATGTGCACCACCGCACCCACCTGGCTCTTATCTGGTCTTTTTTTTTTTAAGACAGGGTCTCCCTATGCAGCTCAGGCTGGCCTTGAACTCGCGAACTCGCAAGAATCCTCCTGCCTCCCGGGCCCGGCCCCCCGGCTGTTCTGACTGGGCTGCTCCTCCGCGGCCCACCCCCTCCTCCCGGCCTCCCGCCTCCCGGCCAGGTGCTGACTTGCTGGCCTCCTCCAGGAGGGCGATAGCAATGCGGATCCGCTGCCGCAGGAAGATGAGCAGGAGCAGCAGGATGCCTTCCAGCGCGGCCACAACGATCACTGTGGGGGACAGAGGACGTGGGGGGGTCGGGGTCAGAGCCAGGGCCCTCGGGAAGCCCGCGGGCGGGGGGCGGGGCACTCACGGGCGGCCAGCCAGGTCTCCTTGACGCTCTGGTAGGCACTGAAGTTGGTGAAGCCCACCTCAGCAAAGGAGGGCGCCCCGCTGTCGCGTAGCCGACGGTACTGCTCCCAGCAGTGGTAGATGCCATAGGCCAGCACGCCCAGCAGCCCCACAATCAGCACCAGCACCAGCGGCCCGGCCACCAGGCGCAGCAGCAGGATGAAGAGCAGGCTCAGGACCAGGGCCACGCCCAGGGCGCTGCAGGGGGCAGCACGGCGGGAGGGTGGCCTCGGCCCTGGGCCATTTCACCCTGCCACCTGCTCTCCCATCTGGAACCCCTTTGCCTTCAAAATCCTGGCTGGTCTTGACCCTGGAGATTAACTGGGGCCTTTGCCCTGAGCTACGTCCCCTCCCCTGTTTCATTGCCCAGACTGGGCTTGAGTTGTCACCCTCCTGCCTCAGCCTCCTGAGGGCTGGGGCTGCAGGCCATGCCACCATGCCTGGCTCTGGGATCTGCTTTGAGCGCCAGCTCCTCCTGCTCCTTTGTCCGCAGCTCCTGTTTCAGACCTGGCACTGGGTGGCAGTGGACCAGGGAGGGGAGGAAGGAAGGTGAAGGGGCGACCTGGTGACTCACATGAGAATCCAGTACCAGGACCGGGCGAAGTCTTCGAAGATCTTCACGCTGATGTCACGGGCGTTGAGGCTGTCGATCAGGCCACTGTGGAGAGGCCGAGTCAGCGGGGTCCCGGGTGGGGGGCAGGGTGGGCGGAGCTGGGGGCGGTGCTGACCTACCTGACTGCCTGGGACAAGGAGGTGTTGCTGATCCCTGGGAACTGGGGTGGCGTGAAGTTTGTGGGGACAGAGGGGAAACAGCGCCCCAGAGCTGTGGGGAGAGCGGGCCCCTGGGTGGGTGCCTGAGCCGGGGTGGGGGGAGCCAGCCCTGGGGCGAACTCCGCCCTCCAGCCCAGGTCTCCATGTGCCTGCTGTGCCTTGGGCCTGGGCGCGCTGCTCCTGGCCCCTTCCTCCAGGCTCCTCCAGAGCTTCCTCTAGTGCTGCTTTGTCCCAAGCCCCAGAGCCACTTATTGTCACCATGGGAACTTTCCCAGGTGGGACTGTCATCACTATTCTAGAGGTGCCCAGCTGGAATTTAGGCTAGCACCTGCCTGCTAGGAGCTCCTCTCTGACATACTTGGATTGTTCTTTTTTTTTTTTTTTTGTCTTTTTGAGACAGGGTCTCACTATGCAGTTCAGGTTGGCCTTGAGCTCACTTTGGTAGCCCAGGCTGGTGTCGAACTCACACCGATCCTCCTGCCTCAGCCTCCCGAGTGCTGGGATTACAGGCATGAGCCACCACGCCCGGCTTGGTCTTTTTTTCTTTCTTTCTTTTTTTTTTTTTGGTCTTTTTGAGACAGGGTCTCACTATGCAGTTCAGACTGGCCTTGAGCTCACTTTTGTAGTCCAGGCTGGTCTCGAACTCACACCAATCCTCCTGACTCAGCCTCCCAAGTGCTGGGATTACAGGTGTGTGCCCAGCACGAGCTGATATTCTATTTTTTTTGGTGGGGCCGGGGTTCGAACTCACGACCTTGCACTTGCCAGTTAGGCACCTATGCCGCAGAGCTATCTCCCCAGCCCCTAGCACTGATACTCTGACTGCAGCATCCCTCCGCAGAGAGAAGTGAACCTCTGGCCAGTGCCCCCCACCCCATTTCCCCACGGACCAAGGGGACAGTTTTACTCTCCCTGGGCCTGGTTTCCTCTGGAGAAATGCAAGTGTGGGGTGGGTGCTTCGGGAGCAGGGCTGTGTGCTCCTCACCTGGGGCGGAGGGGAGGAGGAAGCTGGGGCAGAGCTCCTGCCGCAGGCTGCTGAGCACCTCCTGCAGTGGGGAGGGGATGGCAGGCAGAGGAGAGCGTGAGGGGGGAGTGGCCCCTCACCATACACCTCCGCCACCACAGTTCAGCGGCCCGGCTTGGCCAGGCAGCCGGTCAGCGGTCACCTCTCCAGCTTCCGGCCACCCTTCAGGGCCGGAGGGCGACAGGGATTCCAGTGCTCACCATATCTGCGGGCACACCTGGCAGACAAAAGCTCCTGTTCTCTTTGTAAAAGACCTCGCCGACTGTCAGGGAGAGCTGGCTTGTTCCCACGGCCCAGCTGGCTGTTGGGCAGGCGGCCACGCACACCTAGGGGCCAAGGAGGTGCTGAGTGGCTGAGCCCAGCTCCAGGGGCACCAGGCCAGGTGCCTGCTGGGCAGGCCCCGGGTCTAACCTGGGTCGTTGGGCACGAAAGGCCGCTCTGCACGGCTTCCAGGACGTTGATGGCCAGTGCACAGCTGAAGATGTTGAAGTATAGGAGATAGGGTTTGTCCCTGCGGGGAAGGGTGGACAGGTTTCAAGGCCCGCTGGAGGCCTGGGGGTAGGAAGGAGCCACTGAGGTCCCCCAGAGTGCCTGATGGGTGCAGTGCAGCTCCTGGCCCCGTTCAGCGGTGACCTCAGGGCTCCCCTGCCCGAGCCCCCGACCCACTCACAACTTGCACTGCGCAGCTAAGTGCCCAAAGCACCAGTGGGAAGCCCAGCCCCCCCTCCCCCGCCCCCAGTGGCTTTATGGAGGCTCAGGTCCTTTACCAGCTCTGCCCAAGCACCCTTTTTTTGAAACAGGGTCTCGCTATGCAGTTCAGGCTGGCCTTGAGCTCAGTTTTGTAGCTCAGGCTGCTCTCGAACTTGCACCGATCCTCCTGCCTCAGCCTCCCGAGTGCTGGGATTACAGGCGTGCGCCACCATGCCCGGCTCAAGCACCCTTTTAAATAGCAGCATCGGGGCCGGCAGGATGACTCAGTGGTCTAAAGCACCTGCTTAGGAAAGCTTAGGCGGCTGCAGGGACCGTGGTTCGATCCCCGGCACCACATGCTGCGCCAGCCCTGCCCTCAGGGCAGGCTGAGCTGGCTATAAAAATAAATAAATAAAAGTTCTGAAACAAATTAAATAGCAGCAGCTCCTACTGGGAGTGGAGGCGCGCGCCTGTCATCCCGGCACTCTGGGAGGTTGATGTAGGAGGCCTGAGAGCTGCAGCCCAGTTGGGGTGACTTAGCAGCTGTCTTACAATAAGAACTTTTTATTTTTATTTTTTTTTTTGGGGGGGGGGACCAGGGTTCAAACTCACAACCTTGCACTTGCCCAGCAGGCACTTGTGCCTCGGAGCTATCTCCCCAGCCCCCAATAAGAACTTTTTAAAAAGGGCTGCTGGTTCACCTTGGTAATTCCCAGTGCCCCAGAGGAGGAGAGGAGGCTTTTCACCGTGGAGACCCAGCTTGAACTGCATAGTAAGATCTTGTTCACAAACAAATAAAACGAAGGCTACGGATACAGCTTAGTGCAGACGTTTTGGGTTCACTCTCTAGTACTGGGGAGTGGGGAATATGACCTATTTCATGAGGGTCTTTCAGTTTCTTTTTTCAGTACCAGGGATTGAACTCAGGGCCTTGCACTTGTCAGGGAGGCACCTATGCTGCTGAACTACATCCCTGGCCCCGCATGAAGTCCTATTTATTCTTTTTTTTTTTTTGGTCTTTTTGAGACAGGGTCTTGCTATGCAGTTGAAGCTGGCCTTGAGCTCACTTTTGTAGCCCAGGCTGGTCTCGAACTTGCATCGATCCTCCTGCCTCAGCCTCCCGAGTGCTGGGATTACAGGTGTGTGCCACCACACCTGGCCTATTTATTCATTTATTGATTTGTTCTGGGAGGAACTGAACTCAGGATCTTACTTGCTAGGCAGGTACTATGCTACTGAACTATAGTCCCAGCCTGTTTATTTTTAATTTTAATTTTTTTGCTAGGGATTGAACACTGAGCTACATGTCCAGCCTTTTTTAGTGTGTGTGTGTGTGTGTGTGTATTTGTGTGTCTATGTGTCTGCCTATCTATCTATCTATATATATATATATATATATATATTTTTTTTTTTTTTTTTTGTCTTTTTGAGACAGGGTCTCACTATGCAGTTGAGGCTGGCCTTGAGCTCACTTTTGTAGCCCAGGTTGGTCTCGAACTCGCACTGATCCTCCTGCCTCTGCCTTCTGAGTGCTGGGATTACAGGCGTGCGCCACCACGCCCGGCTTATCTATCTACATTTTTTCAGACAGGATCTCACTATGCAATTCAGGGTGGCCTTAACTCTCACTAAGTAGCCCAAGATGGCCTCAAATTTAAAGCCCTCCTCCTACCTCAGCCTCGAGAGAGCTGGGAACACAGGTGTGCACCACCAGGCCCAGTGGGTGACTTTTCTTGGTTTTGGAGACAGGGTCTCAGTAAACAGATAGATTGCCTAGGCTGGGCTGGATTTACAGTTCTCCTGCCTCAGCCTCCCAGAGTGCTGGGATGACAGATGTGTGCTCCCATGCTAGATCTCAGGAACTTTGAAAGCGTGTGTGTGTGTGTGTGTGTGTGTGTGTGTGTGTGTGTGTGTGTGTGTGTGAAGTATGCTGCTGGCCCCGAACATAATAAATGCCACATAAATGTTCTGTTTTTTTTTTTTTTTAACTAAATGTTCCTGCATGCAGGCATCGCTGGCATTACTCCCAAATCACCCCTGTGCCGGAAATCAAAGCTCAGGGAGTGGAAGGAAGTTGCTCAAGGCCATGTGACCCAGGCTTAGCCCGGGGATGCAAACGGCACTCCCCGAGGGCCATGACCCTGGGGTGTGCCAGGTCCTTGTCAGCAAGGGGCGGGGGCGTGGCTGGGGCCCCAGGGAGGGGGTCCCAAGTGTGGGCCAAAGTACTCACCTGTTCTCCCCGACCCCGCAGTAGGCCCCGGTGGAGTTTCTGGGGTACAGCACCTGCCGGGGGTCTCCATACACCCAGGCTGGGGGACAGGGTCACACAGATGAGTCACGGGAGGACAGAGGCAGCCCTTGCCCCAGGGGGCCCCAGCTTAGGCCGCGGGAAACTCACCCACTATGCCCACCACGATATACCCCAAAATAAAGATCAGGAAGAGGAAGCAGCAGATGATGTCCGTGCAGCTCCTGGGAGAGAGATGGGAGCACGCGTCTGGGGAGAGAGCTGGTGCTCGCAGCGCCTGCCTGGCCCCGGCAAGGACCTGGATTCGATCCCTGGTGCTGCATGCCATGCGGGCCCCAGAACCCTGGGCACGCTGTGCCCACCACCCAAACCAGGTGTGGTAATCCCAGCGCTGGGGAGCCTGGGACGAGAGGATCACTACAAGCCTGAGCTGCTTAGCGAGACCCTGTACCAAATAAACAAATAAATAAATAGGTAGGTAGATAGATAAATAGATAAAAGAAATAGCCTGAGGGCCCGGCGGGATGGCTCAGTGGTCTAAAGCGCCTGCTTGGGAAAGCTTGGGCAGCTTCAGGGACCGCAGTTCGATCCCCGGCACCACATGCTGCGCCAGCCCTGCCCTTGGGGCAGGGCTGAGCCGGCCATAAAAATGACTGAATAAACAAACAAAGGTTCTGAAACAAGAGAAAAAGAAAAAGAAAGAAATAGGAAAAAAAAAAAGAAAAGAAAGAAAGAAATAGGAGCCTGAGCTGGGGAGCTTTGAGGAGGAAATGTGGGGGGCACCATCTGGAGGGGCAGGGGTAGAGCCAGGAATGCTCGGGGGTGGGTCTCTGCACGGATTTTGTTGCTGTTACAAAAACCAAACAGCTTTTTCTGAGCCTGACAGAGAGGGACAGGCCTGGAATCCCAGCATCCCTGGCAGCTGAGGCAGGAGGCCTGTGAACTTCAAACTCAGCCTTTGCAATTGAGTGACTTAGTGGGACCCTGCCTCGAAATTAAAAACAAAACAAAGAAGGCTGGGGATACGACCACCATCACCCACGTTTCTGGGCAGGTGTTTTCTGAGATTGTGCAGAAAAGCGCGGCTCAGGGACATCGGCGAGGCAGAGCCCGGCTCAGCGTGCATAGAACCTGGTTTTTATTTTTCAGCACGGCTCCCAAGTGCTCAGTCGGGTGAGCTTCCCCAATCCACGCCCACCTAGCCAAGGCTCACATCCAGAAGCAGGATGTCCCCAGCCCCAGGAAGCCGCCCAATTCCCCAGAAGACGCAATGCTTTTCCGGGGCAGGGGTTTTTTTTTTTCAAGCTTTTTCTCCCAGGATAGGGTCTTGCTATGCGGTTCAGGCTCAAGATCTTCCTGCTTCAGCCTCTCAAATGTTATTATAGGTGTGTGCTACTGGGGCAGAATAAAGTTTCTTACTAATATTTCAGCAAATATAAAAGAAAAACAGGGCTCCGCGGGGGTGGGGGGCAGAGCTCACCTGTTTTTGATGGGGCCTCGAAAGGAGGGGTCATACTGGGCTGGTTTCCCTGAGGGTCAGGAGGAGGAGAATGAGGTACCAAACCCCTCCTTCCCCATGCCCTGTCCCTCCTGGTGCCCCCTGACCCCAGATCCTGCCTGGCTCAGACTGGTAGGAGAGGGACTTGGAAGCAGATCCAGCTATGCTCTCTGCCCAGGAGGCAGGCGGGTAAGAAAGGGGCCCTTCTGGTTTCTGGCTCAGACCTCAGGCTGCCAGGCTGGAACGGGGTGGTACACCTTACCCTCACCCTGCCTGTTGCTCCCCAGGCTCCTGTAGCTAGCTGGGTGCCAGACTTTGTGGCAGTGCCTCCTGCCCTGCCCCTCTCCCCCTGGCCGGGCTCTGGACCCCTGGGAGGTCACAGCCGGTCCCCAGGCTGGCTCCAGACGCTACTACCTTCATCCTCTGGCTCCAGGCCCAAGGCAAAGAAACTGGAGCAGAGGGTGTAAGTACAGCCCAGGCCAGGAAGGAGGAGCCCCTCCAGACCCCACCCCAAAGGGCTCTTGGTCCCCAAACCATAGCCGAGCTCTGGGTGGCTGTTAATGGCACCTGAGCCACCTGGCGGTTGAGATTGTGGCCACGTCCTGTTCCCGGTCCTCCCTGGGTACACAGGAGGAGGAGGAGGAGGAGGAGGAGGAGGAGGAGGAGGCAGGGGCCGGCTGCATGGGCCCTGCAGGGGGTGGCCAAGGAGGGGGCTGGAGTCTCATGAGGAGGGTTCGGCTCCACAGCACCGTGGACTCTGTCCCACCTCTCCGGCTTCCAGGGCAGAAGGTCAATAATTGACCCAAAGCCACTGCAGGAAGTCTCGGGGGAGCCTTGGCTCAGCCCCTCCTGCCCTTCAGCCTCTGGACTTCCACTGAGGACGGCACCCCAACTCCTCCCAGGGACCCCAGGAGAACTGCTTCTCACCACTCCTCAGACCCACAGCCGCCGCCCCTCACAGTGCTGTGCAGCCGGTAGCCCCACCTTTCCGGGCAGAACCCTTCCTGCTCAGAGCCACCCTGCCCCATCCATCAGGTGCCTGCGTCTCCAGCCGAGACCACAGCTCTTCCACCTTCCATCCTGGCTTTGTTTGCCAGGACCTGCCCGCAGGGATCCAGGGCGCCCCCAGCCTCAACATTTGCCCCTTCCTTCTCCAGGAACACAGACCCCATAGCCTGGAGCACACCGGTTCCTCAGGAGGCCGAGCTCAGCCTCCTCCCAGGACCTGCTTCTGCCTCCTCCAGCGCCACTTGCTTGTTTCCCGGGCTCTGCCCTCGGCACCTGACGGCTGGATCCCTTTCCCAGGGGCAGCTCAGCCTCGCCGCCGCCCGCCCCGGGCCCAGTCTCACCACAGGCCTCCTCCTCACTGTGCTTTCCCCCCATGGCTCTGTCTCCGGAGTGATTGGAGCCCAGGAAACGGGGAGACCTGGCTGCTCACCTGCGCCGGCCCCGCCCCACCCTGCAGCCCCACCCCCGGTACTCAAGTCCCTCCTCCTGGATCTGCAGCTCGTGCGGGGTGGCCCGGCTCAGAGCCCAGGACAGACTTAGCCTGGAAAGTGCCTCAGGGTCCCCAAAAGCTGCCAGCACAGTGCCCTCCACAGTGCCCACAGCCTCTGTCCACGACCGAAAGCCAGATTTGCTCTGTCTGAGCCATGACTGCCTGGCCACTAGGCCAAGGCCTCCTCTTCCACTGGGTGGGCGGTGCCCACACTGTCCACACCTATACAGCCGGCACCCATGCCAACTTCTGCCCTTCAGACCTGCTCCTTCTCTAAATGCTCCACAAAAATCACACAGATGATTTATTACTAAACTCGACATTTACTGAGGCAAAAAAAAAAAAAAAAAAAAAAAAAACCCGAAACACCCAATTGGCATTGCAGAACAACTTCCAATCATCCAACCTCATTGGAGGCAGAGTCTCCAGTCAGGCTCCCAGGGAGAAGCCAGCTCCGAGAGAGGTGCTGTCAGACCTCCAGGGTCCTGGAGAGGAATGTGTGAAGGGCGCTGGGCAGTGGTGCCCGGGCGGGGCTGTGAGCCAGGAGGCAGGAGGCCGAGTGCTGCTGTCCTCAGGGACAGGCGTGGTCCCTTCTCAGGGGTTGACAGGGGGCAGGGAGCCGAGCTCGGGCAGCAGCTCCGGGTGGGGGTCCATGCGGGCCAGGCGGCTCTGCTCCAGGGCGATAGCCTCAGCAGAATGCTTGCACTTCTCTGAGCCACACTGGCAGGTGAAGTACTTGCTCTTGATGTCCCAGAAGCGGTCGCCATAGTCGAAGCTGTCAGGGACACATGCATCATGGGATTTGGGCTCGGCTGCCCGGGTCTACCCTAAAGACCCTGGGGGCCCTGCTCCCAGAAGAACCCAGGCCCTTGAGTTCCACAGACGTATGAGACATGCAGGCTCCCAGGGCCCTCGGAAGTCTAGTGAACCCCAATCTCAGCGACTGTCTGGGACTGTGCTGAAAGCCTTTAACTCTCAGTGTTCCATTTCTGGAATAGCACATAACCAGCTCGTGTTCCTTGAATTTTTCTAGGTAACACACATGAATTCCACGCAAAGATTCACAGAACAGCAAGCTTCAGTATCAACAGGTTAGCGAGGCCTGGAGAGACCTCAGTACCCTGGGGAGCTCTCAGCTGCCCTTGGCCTCCAACCCGCCTGGCCCTTCCATCTGTCCCCTCCCATCCGCCCAGCACCTCACCCCAGCTCCTCCCCTGTCCGGATGTCTCGGGAGCTGAAGAAGGCGATTCGGGGGAACCGCAGGTCTTGGTGCAGCATGAAGACCCGGACCGGGATGATGTTGGGGTCGCACAGGTGGTTGATGAAGCGGCTGATGTTGCCGTAGTAACGAGCATCAATGCAGTAGACCTCTCCATCCTAGGCGGAGGGGGCCTCTTCACTCTCCCCAACCGGACCCCAGCCCTGCTCCCGGGGGACCACCCGCTGACTGTGGAGGGTGTAGCACTGCAGTGGGGGCAGGGGCCACCTGCCCACCTTGTTGTCCAAGTCAAACAGGTAAGAATCATCTTCTCGGACGTCTGCCTCTGCATCCGAGATCAGCTCCCCAACATACCTGTTGGATAGGAACCGTCGGTTCTGATGTGAGTGGGGATTCAGGGAAACGGGCCCAAGCCTGGATTCTCTGCCACCACAGGTGGCAGACACAGTGACTGGGTCCGCCCCCTGCACTCAGAAGCCAGAGGAGGTGCGCATAGGGGGAGGGAGTGCCTGGATAGGGCCAGAGCCTGAGGCACCCTTTCGGCTGCAGACCTGGAACTCCAGGCAGCAGGCAGGGCTGAGGTGGGAAGCTTTGTGACCTCCCAGTGGGGCACAGGAAGGGGGCTCAGCCGTGGGGGTGGGCAGCTCGGGTTGGGGGTGCCCTTGTGGGACAAGGAGGGTGGAAAAGGAGCTGGTGGCCAGCGGGCATGGGTGGGCTGGCCAGGTGAAGACAGCAGCGGGGAGCCGGTACTCTAACAGGAGTGGGCAGATTCCAGGAGAACCAGGAGACAGACCCATGGGGTGGGGTGAGAGTGTGGCCAGGGCGGGCCCCGCATAGGGCATGGGTGTGGATATGGGAGGCTGAAGCAGGAAGCAAACAGCCCTGCCAGGAAACCAGAGGGCAGCAAGGGACAGGAATTACTGGGCAAGCACCCGCCCACTGGTGAAGAGATGCGGCCTGGCGGAGACTCACTCGCAGATGAAGGTGCCCTGGGGGATGGTCTGCAGGGCACGCACGCCCCAGCCCATCTTGGCCGTGCGGTAGAGCTGCAGCCGCACCCTAGGGCGGGAGAGAGGGAGGATGGGTGCTGCGGCCAGCTTGGGAAGCAGGGTGGGGTAGGGTGGGCAGGACCAGGGCCTCACTTGATGCCACTCTGCACCACGCGGTTCTTGCAGTTTCTCCAGCAGGAGCAGGCCTGGTTGCACTCGAAGATCAGTGGGGGCTCGATCTTGTTGAACTCCTGCAGCAGCCGCCCATCCTGGGTGGGTGAGGAGGGTGGGAGGGTGGTGGCTTCTGCGTGGGGCCCCGGACCCCCAAGGTGCCACGGAAAATCCGGTGCTGGGCCCAGAGCCAGGAAGAGGCGGGGCCCACAGGCTCCAAGGTCAGCGACCAGGAAACACTCGGACAAAGAGCCTGATCTGCATGTGCCTTGGCAGAGGCCCAGACCCCAGTGCTGCTGGCCTGACCCTCACATGCAGGTGACAGCTGTTAGGGGCCCAGAGGGGCAGGCTCGGGCAGCGGTGGCCCACTGAGGGGGGTGGAGCACGCTCACCTTGTCGTACCAGCACCGGATGCTGAGCTGGCCACACAGGCAGTTGGAGCTGGAGCAGTCATCCACACACGTACAGTGCTACAGGGGCGGGCAGAGGTCAGCAGGGGCCCTCAGCCCGCTCTTCCCCTGGGACCCAGGACAGGACGGGGCTGTGCCTGAGGACACACTAGTGCTCTATCTTCCTGCAGCGGCCGGGCGGGCGCACCTGCAGGTGGGTAATGTTGCGGTCGATGTTCATGGTGGACGTCTCGCAGTTCTCCGAGATGTACTTGTAGTCCTCGGGGCAGGGCTCTCCGTCCACGCCATTCACGCAGGGGATGGGCACGTTCTCGTAGCCCCGAGCAACATCCCTAGGCATAGGGGAGATGGGGCTGGGGCAAGGGGCTTCCCAGGGCATGTTGAGGGGGGAAAAGCCAGGCTTTGGGGGTTCCCAGGGCGTGAGGCATGGGGCTGCCTGATGACAGCCGGAGGCCCGGTCAGAGCTGACTTTTACATCAACGAGAAGGAATACTTGAGCATCGTTGTGTTCCAAGTACCAAATGGGACTTTTCTCTGTTGTGCTCTGGGGATGGAACCCAGGGCCTCCTCACGCTGGAAGAGCGCCCTGCTGCTGGCTGACGCCTCTGGCTCTTGGTATTTTATCACAGAACATGGTCTGGCTCAAACTCTCAACCCTGGTGCCTCAGCTTCCTCAGTAGCCGGGATTAACAGCTGTGGGCCACAGGCCAATGCATAGGGCACTTTACTTATTTATTTTTTTTGTGGGACCAGGGTTCAAACTCACAACCTTGCACTTGCCCAGTAGGCACTTGTGCCACAGAGCTATCTCCCCAGCCCCAACCCAGAAATCTTTTTTTTCCCCCCAGTACCAGGGATTGAACTCAGGACCTTGTGCTTGCCAGGCAAACACTTATTCCACTGAGCTAACTCCCTGGTCCCTAAAAGCCTTGGTTTTTTTTTTGTCTTTTTGAGACCAGGTTTCATTAATGCAGTTCAGGCTGGCCTTGAGTACACTTTTGTAGCCCAGGCTGGTCTTGAACTTGCACGGATCCTCCTGCCTCAGCTTCCCAAGTGCTGAGATTACAGGTGTACGCCACCACACCTGGCCTGGCACTTTCACGCTTTTTGAAAAGCAACTCTTGCCGGGCGTGGTGGCTCACGCCTGTAATCCCAGCACTTGGGAGGCTGAGGCAGGAGGATTGCTGCAAGTTCGAGACCAGCCTGGGCTACAAAAGTGAGCTCAAGGCTAGCCTGAACTGCATAGTGAGACCCTGTCTCAAAAAGACAAAAAAAAAAAAAAAAAAAAAAAAAAAAAAAAAAAAAAAAAAAAAAAAAAAAAAAAAAAAAAAAAAAAAGAAAAGCAACTCTGTGCTCGCCTTAGATATCTTTTGTTTGAAACTGGGTTCTTCGGTCTGGCTCATGGGCCCAACCCTCCTGCCTCAGCTTCCCAGGGGGTGCACTAGTGGCACTGCCCGGCTCCCATGGAAATTCTAGAGTCTAGTTGGGAGTCCTCTTATTTGCTGTACGTGTGAACCATCCTGGGGACATGGGCAGCTATGGGGGCTCAAGGACGGGGGTCAGGGGGCAGGAATGGCCCTGGGCTCACCGGCAGATGATCTTCTCTGTGCGGATGGCCCGGTTTCCCACCCCGAGCCGCAGCTTTCGGTTGAGCTGCAGTGCAAACCACACATCGGAGCGCTCAGGGGTCAGGTCCCATGCCGTGTCCCCCTCCTTGTTTCGCAGCTCTGGGTTGGCCCCCCGGGACAGGAACAGCCTGGCAGGGATGAGGGTGTGTGTAGGCCTAGGGTTGGCTGGGCTGGGGAGCAGGGGCGTGGTGGGGTGGGGGCTCACAGCACACAGTCGTGGTAGCTCTCCCGGGCTGCGATGTGCAGGGGCGTGTCCCCGTGGTAGTTGACGGCATGGAGGTCGCAGCGGGCGTTCAGGAGGACCTCGGCAATGGCGGCGCTGCCGGTAAAGGAGGCCCAGTGCAGGCAGATGTTCTCCTCCTTTGGGGGCGAGCACAGGGACAGTGTCTAGGTGAGTCCAGAGCCCCATCCCTGCCTCTACCCTGCTCGGGCCTGGGCTGCCCCCACCCCCCAGTGTGGCCAGTGGCCCTCCTCCCTCACGTTGTCCGTGAGGGTGACGTCAGCACCCCGCGTCAGCAGCATGCGGATCACGTCGATGTGCTTGTGCTCGGCAGCCCAGATGATGGGTGTCCATCCCCCGCTGTCCTGTGGGGGACATGGTGCCTGCTCACTGACACGCTCTGGTCAGACCGTCCGGCCCTACCCAGTCTCATCTATCATGTGGGCATGGCGGTGTCTATCCCAAGGCCGCAAGAAGGAACAGAGTGTTTTCCTCCTCGTCAAACGCATGTATTTCCTACAGTTGCCTTCTCCGAAGTCTTGAGGCAGGGCCAACCCAGAACAAGCCAGACCCTGAAGGCCACACACTGTTTTCTACCTCACAGAACAGAGGCTCTTAGAGAAATGGCGGGGCTTGAGCTGGGGGTCAGGAGGACATGCCAAGAAGTCGAGGTTGGAGGACATGACTCGGGGGATCCCCTGGACAAAGCAGGGACAACCCAAGACAGAGTTGGGGCTGGGGGCTAAATGAAGCCCTGGCACAGGTGTGACAGACCGGCAGGGTCCTTGGCGACTAAGTGGGGGCTCATGATCTAAGCTCTAACACAGGAAAGAGCATGGACAAAGAGGGAGGTGGAAACTGGGGCTTCATGAGGGACCAAAGGTGGGTGCAGGAGAGGGGCCCCAGCCATGCCTAGCAGGGACCCAGGAGGCCGCTGACCTGGGCGTTGACGTCCACCTGTCCCGTGCTAAGCAGCAGGCTGACCATCTCCAAGTTGCCGATTTTGGCTGCATGGTGGAGGCAGGTGGAACCGTCCTCCTCCTGAGGGAGACAGGTGTGGCAGGCGGTCCCCCAGCTGGGCCCACCCAGCCCCGGCTCCCAGGCCGCTGCCCGCCTGCTGCACCTTGCTGTAGACGCAGCCGCCTCGCTGCACCATGTAGCGCGCCACCTCCAGGTGGTTGTTCACCACGGCCTCCATGAGTGGGGTCCGCTGCTGCTTGTCCACAGCATTGATGTTGGCTCCTGCCTGCAGGGTGGACATGGGGGTGGGGTGGGGCTCGTACCAGGGCAGGAAGGCACCTGGGGGAAAGGACAGCCAGGGAGGCGGAGGGACAGGCCCAGGCAGACCTGCAGCAGCACATGGCAGATCTCCACAGAGCCCTTCTGGGCGGCCGCGTGGAGGGGTGTGCGCTTGCTCTGCTGGTCGCTCTGGAAGTTGGGGTCCAGGTTGTCCACTGGGGGGAGGAAGAGGGCCAGGTGGTAAGCCAGGGAGAGGTGGAGGTGCTTCTCCCCAGAAGACTTCTCAGCGCCTCCTGCTGGTCCCTCCACATGTTTCCACTAGGGCTCTCTGGGGCAGATGGGCCAGCAGGGGGTGTGCCTGCCCCAAGGGCCTGCACCGAGTCCTCAGGGTCCGGACACTCACACAGCATCAGGACCACCTTCTGCAGCTCCCCCTGCTTCACAGACAGGTACAACTGCCGGGGGTGGAAGCGCAGCTTCTTCCGCCTACAGGGAGGGTAGGAGCCAGCTGCTCAGTGCCAACTACCCACGAGACTCACACTTCTCTGGCCTCACCACCCCCACTCTGGCCCCAGCCCCCCCAACTCCTGAGAGCAATGCCCACTCACCTCTCTGACTCCTGGATGACCAGGGCCTTCTCCAGGGCCTCACGGCCTGGCCCAAGTGGCAGCCCCACAGCTGAGAGGCAGCCCCCATTTGGCAGGGTCAGGGAAGGCCCTGAGCTGTCGATGGTGTCAGCCAGGGGATCACAGGGTGGCCGGCGGGGCTCCCCATGCCCTCGCATCCGGGCGCTGCAGGAAAAAGTGCCAATGTCTGGGGGCAGGGTGGGAGGTAGAGGGCAGGTGGCAGGGCTGGGGAGGCTGGTACCTGGGCTGGGAGGTATCTGCTCTCCCTGGGGCATCCTGGGCCAGGGGTGGGGGCGCAGGGGCAGCAGCACCAGGTGGAGGGGCCCCCCCATCGCCCCGGGGAATGGTCACCTCCTGGGCTTCAGACGCATCCTCCCCGCAATGGGGACAGAAGACCATGCCATTGAGCTGGGACACACAGGCCCTATGGAAGCGGTGGGCTACACGGAAGTCCGGGTGACACTCCAGGAAGGTGCCCTGGGCAAGGTGGGACATGGTCAGGCTCGGTGCCTCCCCAGGGTCAAGCCACCTGTACACCTGCTGCCACTCACCGCCGTGCAAAAGTAGCCACAGCCTGGGCAGCAGTGATGCTTGACCATGCGAGCACGGTGGGTCTCGCAGAGCACCATGAGGGCCACGCGGCTGGAGGGCCTCATGGTCTCCCGCTTGAGGATGGCCGTGTTGCAGCCAGACAGCTGTGGGCAGGTAGACAGGCAGAGCGTCAGGCTGTATCCCAGCCCGACTTCTTGGTTCCCCCGCCGGCCCAGGCCCACCTCGCCGTCCACGCTCTCCGTGGCCATACACTTGTGCCCTGCCCTCTCGCTGATGCGGTCTATCTTGGGCGCTTCCATGCGGCAGCTGCAGAGAGGCAGCTCCTCGAAGCCACGCTCTGTTTCCAGCGAGGACGTGTCGTTGGATACCCCTTGGGCAGAGGAAGGGTGGCTGAGGGAGGCCTGGCGGCACCTGCCGGGAGGGTAGTCAGCTCCCTCTGCCTCTCCCTCCACGTTCCAGAAGCCCAAGCTTGGCCGGACACCGCTAGGGCTGCGCTCCCTCCGCCCCGCAAAAACCGTTCCCTCCGGCCCCGAGGGCGCCCCCTAGCGGCTCTCTGTCCCGGCAATGCGCATTTACCAGCGTGGTTGGGGGACAGGGTCCCCTCGCTGGGCAGCTCCAGGGACCCCAGAGGGACCTCCATGTACTCACTGGGGCCTGAGGAGCCCACACCATTCACTCCTGACACAGAGACAGAGAGAGTGAGAGTGCGAGCTCACGGCGCCGCGCGAGGTGCATGCGGGTGCACATGCATGGGCCTGTGTACACGTGCGAGCCTCTGGGGCCGGGAACGGGGGACGAGGGGTCCCCGGCCCTGGAGGCCCCTCACCTCGGGGCTCCTTGGCCCGTGCCGGCTCCCGCTTCCGCCGTTTCCTGGACGGCTTCACCCACGGGCTGTCTTTGCGCCACTTCTTCTTGGCCTTGCGTCGGCCGCTGGAGCCACTCTGCCGAGGAAGAGGGGTCAGAGCCCACCCAGGCAGCACAGGGCCGGGGAGGCCGCCTCGGCTCCTACCCGATCCGACTGGTTGCCTGACTCCTCATCCTCCTCCTCCTCGTCTTCGTCCTCCTCTTCTTCCTCTTCCTCTTCTTCTTCCTCCTCTTCCTCCTCCTCCTCTTCGCTCAGTTGTTCAGTCAGGGCTTCAACTTCAGACTAGGAGAGAGGGTGTCGGCGCTGGGGAGACAGCGACCCCAGGCCACAGCTCTCTCCTGGGAGAATGAGCAGAGGCAGCGCGGGACAGATCCAGCTGGACACGGGCAGGCAGGACGGAGGGGCGTGGTCATGCACCCCCACTGCCGGGGTGGCTCCCCAAGAGGGTGCACGTGGCAAGGAGGAGGAGGGGCTGGGGAAGAAGGGGCGTGCTGCGCAGCAGCACATGGGGCCTGGCAGCCAATGTGAAGCTGCTGCGGCTGCTGCAAAGCTCACCGATGGATGTGACCACCCAGGGGCACAAGGAGCCCCGCGATGAACAAGAGCAGCTTGCTGTCATCCGAACCCACGTGGCAGAGAAGCAACCACGCACTGCACACACCCAGTGGCCAGCCCTAGGCTGTCACCTCTTCAGCTCACAAGCGGGGCCAGGGAGGGAAACACTGGTTCCCGCGCTCTTGGCCATTCCCAAGTCTGAGAAACTATCTCAGTCAACTGGCCAGGTCTCTTCCGCAAATAAAAGGTCAGGAGGACAAAGGTATTTAACTGTTTGTTTACTTTTATGGCCGGCTCAGCCTGCCCTGAGGGCAGCGCTGGCACAGCATGTGGTGCAGGGGATCCAACAGCGGTCCCTGCAGCCACCTAAGCTTTCCTAAGCAGGCGCTTTAGACCACTGAGCAATCCTGTCGGGCCCCTATTTTACTTTTTTTTTTTTTTTTTTTTTTGTCTTTTTGAGACAGGGTCTCGCTATGCAGTTCAGGCTGGCCTTGAGCTCACTTTTGTAGCCCAGGCTGGTCTCGAACTCGCACCGATCCTCCTGCCTCAGCCTCCCCAGTGCTGGGATTACAGGCGTGAGCCACCACACCCGGCTTATTTTACTTTTTAAAGATGAAGAAATCTATGTATCAAAAGATACCCAACAGAGGGCCGGGGAGACAGCTCAGTGGCATTAACACCTGCCTGGCAAGCATAAGGTCCTGAGTTCTATCCTTGGTGCCACCAAAAAAAAATAAAAAATAAAAGACACCCAACATTTAGGCTGGGCATGGTGGCGCATGCCTGTAATCCCAGCACTTGGGAGGCTGAGGCAGGAGGATTGGTGTGAGTTTGAGACCAGCCTGGGCTACAAACGTGAGCTCAAGGCCAGCCTCAACTGCACAGCAAGAACCTGTCTTAAAAAGACAAAAAAAAAAAGATATCCAACACAAATGACAATCAAATCAATGTGTGGGTCTCTTTTGGACAGCACCCATTAAATCCTGAGGCAACGGGAGGAGTGACGGGGACATCTGATGGTGTGAAGGAATTGCCGGTGAGCTTTGCTGGGGTGTGACAGTAGTGATGTAGTGATGTTAAACTATAGAAAGAGGTCCCATATTCCCATATTTAGAGGCCAAGGCGGAAATTCATTTCCACATGAATCTGGGATGCCTGTGGCGCCCATGACGTGGCCCGGCCACAGTGCAAGAGGGGGTGACCCAGGGATGGCTACGTGCTGACCACCACCATTCCTGTCCACTTCCCAGCACAACAGCAAGACTGCAGCTTGCGACGGGAGGGAGATGCAGGACACTGACAAACACGGGGAGGGCAGGAGCCCGAGCACAGGAAGGAAGCCACAGAAGGTCTGCGGGCACAGCCACCTGGGCACAGGGGCAAGGACAGCACGCGTGGACACTGTCCGGAGCAGACACAGTGCGGGCATGTATGAGGGCGCGCTCCCTCGGGATAATGAAAGGGAAAGGAAGGGCTGGGCAGAGCTCAGCGGCAGAGCACTTGCCAAGCACGTGGGAGGCTCTGGGTCCAACTCCCAGCACCAGAAAAAGAAAAAGGCAGAGCCGGGCGTGGTGGCGCACGCCTGTAATCCCAGCACTTGGGAGGCTGAGGCAGGAGGATCGGTGCGAGTTCCAGACCAGCCTGGGCTACCAAAGAGAGCTCAAGGCCAGCCTGAACTATACATTGAGACCCTGTCTCAAAAAGACAAAAAAAAAAAAAAAAAGGCAGAAAGGAATTTGGGAAAGAATGGGACAGGAAGTACTATTTAATTATACTTTTTGTTTTATGATTCATATTGTATGTCTGACTTACAATCTACCTATAAGACATGGCATGATATTTTCTCCTAGTACTAGAAACTTTAAAAAGAAAAAAAATAGGGGCCAGCAGGATGGCTCAGTGGCCTAAAGCGCCTGCTTGGCCAGCTTCAGGGACTGAGGTTCAATCCCTGGCACCACATGCTGCGCCAGCCCTGCCCTTGGGGCGGGTTGAGCCAGTCATAAAAATGAGTGAATAAACAAACAAAGGTCTGAAACAAGAAAAACAAAATAAATAAATAAATAAAATAAAATAAAAAAAAAGAAAAAAAATATGTACGTATGCACAAGAGAGTTAGGATAGATATACAGCTACTTTTTTTTTTTTTTACAGCTACTTTCTCTTAATTCATCGAGAATAAGTTTGCACTAATATTGTTTAGACAAGCTATCAGGTCTGCACCTTGTCTTTTGAATAACTATTAGGAAGACAACGATAAGCATGGTATTAATGATTGTAACCATCCTACTTACTTGTTTTTAAACTGTTTCATTGCTATTTTAACTTTTTTTTTTTAATTTATTTTTTTCTTGTTTCAGAACTTTTGTTTGTTTATTTATTTTTATGGCCGGCTCAGCCTGCCCTGAGGGCAGGGCTGGCGCAGCATGTGGTGCTGGGGATAGAACTGCGGTCCCTGCAGCCACCCAAGCTTTCCTAAGCAGGCGCTTTAGACCACTGAGCCATCCTGCCGGGCCCCTATTTTATCTTTTTTTCTCATTAAAATGAATAAAAAAATATAAAAATTAAAGAAAAGAAAAGAAAAAGAAAGGGACAGGAAGGTCAGGAGAGCTGCCCTGGGCCGGCTGGAGGCAGGCTGCTCCACTCACCTTGCTGTCAGAGTCCACACGCTCATCCACAGAGTAGGAGTCGTAGTAGAGGCTGAAGTCATCCCCCACCACCGTCTCCCACTCCTCCAGGGACCTGGGGTCCCCCTTGTCCAGGGTCACTTCTCCTGAACTCCGGGTAGAACTCAACTCTTCTGACTAGGAAAAGACCAGCAAACTTGAGGCTGCTGCTCCTCCCCTGGCTGTCCCCACTTTCCTGAGGACAGATGCAGCCCCCCCCCCTCCACAGAGCAGTCCTGCCCCGGCCCCTGCTCACCAGGCCACCTCCAGAGGCCAGCTTCCTCCTCTTGGCCGCATCTAGAAAGGAAGCAAGGAGTGGGGCTGGGTCCTCATCCTGGGACATCTGCACGGGCCAAGGGTGGGGCACAGACTGACCTGAGGTCACCTTCCCAAGGGAGTGGACATCGTCACTCATCCGGAAATGCTGCACTTCTGGGGGCCGCTTCTCAGGGACCGGGGGCTGGAGGAGGGAAGAGGTACAGTATCAAGTCACAGAGGCTGGGGAGAAGCTGTGGCTCTGCCTGGAGCCCAAGGCAGGGGTGACAAGGTGAACCTTGCCCCAAAGCACCACCCCAAGCTCCAGACACCACACAGTGGTAGTAACAGCACAGCGACATGCTGGTGTGTGAGTAGCTTGCTCCTCCAGGGTCAGTAAGAAGAGCAAGCCTTTTTTTTTTTTGTCCTTTTGAGGCAGGGTCTCACCATGCAGTTCAGGCTGGCCTTGAGCTCCCTTTTGTAGCCCAGGCTGGTCTTGAACTCACATTGATCCTCCTGCCTCAGCCTCCCAAGTGCTGGGATTACAGGTGTGCGCCACCACGCCCAGCAGAGCGGCCAGCTTTTCTCGTAAATTTTAACTTAGAGAAGGAGCACTATCTAAGGATATGCAGAGTAGGTGCTGCTGCATGTCACATGACCACAGCCAAGCCAATGGTTCTTTTTCACTACGGGATGGATGGTGGCTGATTCTCTCCCAACCAGACGTTAGGGAGGAGATCTTGTCTGCAGAGGAAGAAAAGAAAAAGGCAAAGGAATCTCTCTCTTCAAATACCATTAGGGAAACGTGTAAAATGTGGGAAACTGCAAAATTCTGTAGAAAAACACCTAAGTAAGCCTGTAGCTGTGAGCTACGAATCTGCTTAATGACACCTCATATGTCATCCTCAAAAGGAGGCAAAGGCAAATGTCACTGGATAGGTTGCTTGTTAAAGGTACAGGAAAAGCCGGGCGTCGTGGCACACGCCTGTAATCCCAGCACTCGGGAGGCTGAGGCAGGAGGATTGGTGCAAGTTCGAGACCAGCCTAGGCTACAAAAGTGAGCTCAAGGCCAGCCTCAACTGCATAGCGAGACCCTGTCTCCAAAAGACAAAAAAATAAAAAAAAATGAAATAGGGCCTCATTAAGTTGCCTAGGCTAGGCTTGAACTTGTGATCTTCTGCCTCAAAAGGAGTGCACCACCATGCCCAGTTTATGCACAGATTTTGTTTTGCTAATATTACACAATTTCATAGCAGATATTTTTTTTTTCTTGTTTCAGAACCTTTGTTTGTTTATTCACTCATTTTTTTTCTTTTTTTTTTTTAAATTCTATTTATTTTTTTTCTTGTTTCAGAACCTTTGTTTGTTTATTCACTCATTTTTATGGCTGACTCAGCCCACCCTGAGGGCAGGGCTGGCGCAGCATGTGGTGCCAGGGATCGAACTGCAGTCCCTGAAACCGCCCAAGCTTTCCCAAGCAGGCGCTTTAGACCACTGAGCCATCCCGCTGGGCCCCTATTCACTCATTTTTATGGCCGCTCAGCCTGCCCCAATGGCAGGGCTGGCGCAGCATGTGGTGCCGGGGATCGAACCGCAGTCCCTGAAGCCGCCCAAGCTTTCTCAAGCAGGCGCTTTAGACTACTGAGCCATCCCGCCAGGCCCCAGGTATTTTTTTAAAAACACAACAAATAGTAGAAAACACATTAGAAATGATATACAATTTCACTAAACAACATAGGGATTCAGCTGGGCGTGGTGGCACACGCCTGTAATCCCAGCACTCAGGAGGCTGAGGCAGGAGGATCGGTGAGAGTTTGAGACCAGCCTGAACTACAAAAGTGAGCTCAAGGCCAGCCTGAACTGTACAG